>CBVK0102138196.1:0-25405 GCA_900067695.1 Picea abies
GTCTCAAAGCAAGACAAGGTATGGAACTATTTGAAAAGGTTGATTCTGTAACTCATTATAATTATCAAGACTCTACTGGGGGCCCTTTAAATTTTGTAAAGATTTAGGGGGAGTTGTTGGGGCCCAACAATATCACAACTCAAAACCACCACCGTGTCCTCAAGTATCATTAAAGAACATGTACGTCTCCAATGCGATATGCATCGCCAACTATTGATCTTGGAAGTGAATAACAACTATAATCCTAACCATAGATTTGATTCCTTTCGGCATCATGCGTTGAAATGTAAAACATATCCCATGGTCATAGCACTTGATCACTGGTATAATTTCTCATGTTGGCATGCGACACTTGCTATATGCGTTTTAAGCCCCTTTGAGCTCATGATAAGAACCTTTTTCTTATTTATCCATGTTTCCTCAAATCAAGGCCTTTTCCCTAAAATTATTCCTTTCTAAACTAACCTTTTTTTCATTTCACAAGCCTAGGGTAGTGCCCTTTAAATTTTTTAACATTGTACTAACAAAACATAAGAATGAACACAAGAGAGTTGTAGAGAAAACCATTTAGGTAGGGTAACACCATATATTATTCCTTTAGGAAGGAATGAACTCCACACACAATCCTTTCTTAACTATTACAATATTCCTCGCCATCCTCATTACATTGATTATACTTATTTATATAGTAATATCTACCTCGTAGGAAAATTCTAGTAATCCTTCTCACATTAATTGACTTCCAATGAACATTCTAGGGAAGGAACATTCTAGTAAGTGGAACATTCTAGTAATCCTTCTTACAATCATTGTTTTTGAACTATTACATAACACTTATTTACTAAAAATGGCCTCCCTGTATAGAAATACATATCCATATATCTATTATTATTCACATTGGGTGCCTCTCTAGGTATGCTATATTACCCCCTTAGGTGTACTACATTCCATTCCCCTTAACATCTTTCATTTTCTAAACATGGGAATAAATCATACAATATGATTGGCTAATAAGTGTATCTAGTTGGGACCAATAATGAGCATCCATCCATCCAAGTGGAATATGAGCATGGGGTCCAATTACTTCCTTTGAATTTCCTTCCATGTTGATACTTTGATATCTCAATGCATTGTTGTTATTACTCCATGTGCCTCCTTACCTTTATTCTATTCTAGTGCCATGTTGATCCATAATAATTATTTTGATCCCCACACCCATTCCTTGATGATTGTTGTTTTAGTATTTGGTGTGGATGGTGATATACAACAACCTTATCTCCTAGTTCTTATTTCTCGGAATCTTGAACATGGTTGTCCTTTGAGTCAAGTGGCTCCTTGGGTTCCTTTTTATTCCATTCCTAAGACTTTTATTCAAATTATTTTGTGTGCTTTTCTTAATATTCAACTATAATATCCCTCCATTACGCCTAATAAAAATTGAAGCACAAAAGGTGATTTTTTTTTTTTTTGCATTAACAAATTAATATCAACACATTATCACAACAATGCCTAATCAAAAACATAATAAGAAAAATAAGTACCAGTTACTCATCATGGAAATCCTAACGACACATTCAACGCATCAATGAAGGATAGCGACACATAAACATAAATAGTGTATCTGATTAGCACGTCATAATCATGTTGAAACAATTTACAACAACATTCAATCAGATAAGGAATATAAAATCACTACCTTCCTGACCTGCCCTGCAAGGTTAGGACCTCAAGGACACATAAACAATTCTCAAGCCCTCGTTCCAATTGATTTTAACCATTTAAGGTCTCATGGCTGGTGTCTGTTCTGAGGAACACGGAGGTGTCTACATCCCACTAACAAAAATTCCAATCATGAACTAGCTCAATCCATGTAACATACCGCTCTGGTGCACTAAGAGAAATTATTCTTTGAGGACACTTTCTCGCAAGCGATCCAGATTATTATGCTTTTAAAGATTTTGATTTTGATTATGAGGCGTTATGGGATTGATTACATGTTGTTTTACTGCATTGACATAGACAGTTGCTATTGACTCAGTTTACTGAGTGTGCAGGATTTTGGACCTCAAGGATGCAGAGGCATCGATGGAACCCCTTGGACTCTGGATTGAGTCAGGGAGTATACCATTGGGGTTGATTGTTTTACACTGATATTAGTGCATCTGATTATATGATATGATATGGATATGCTCTGACATGATCTGTTGATGATTCAGGCTAATGATAGCTTGCCGAACACACTCACATGTGGAGTAAAGTGGTCATGCACGACTACCAAAGATGTTGAGGGAGAGGTGTGGGTAGCAGCCCTGCCACAGCCTACTAGCACTCCCTCCATGTCTCGAACCGTAGGTTAATGATTACCTAGTTTGAGAGGACCCATGATGCCATGAGGGAAGACTGCTAGCAGCCCTGCCACAACCTACTAGCACTCCCGCCATGGCTCAAACTGTAGGTTAATGATTACCTAGTTTGAGAGGACCCATGATGCTGTGAGGAAAGACTGCAACAATCACTCACGATGATTCTAAGGGGCGTGCAATAAGGCAGGGACCTTATTCCTTAGAGGCCCTTAGTCTCCCACAAGTTCACCTAGGGGACTTTTGACTCCAGGGGTTTTTGAAGTGCACTCCTTGCACTTCAACTGTAAATTCATGTTATCTTTTCTAAGCTTCTGAGTCTGTCTCAACTTGTCCTATGCACTCCTTGTGGGCACTATGCACTCCTTTCACTGGGAATCTCAAAAGAGAAACAAATGAAAAATTATAGAAATATCAAAGGTTTCCACACTTAACCATGAAAAAAATATCCATGCATAAAACATAGATAAATAGATAAAACACATAGAGCATAAAGAAACATCACATGTACTTAAATAATTCAGATGAACACAACACCATACATTTGGAATCAAACTTCTTTGCTTGTATTCATTCAGTAAAATATGTACATGGACTCATAAATCTCTTTGTAACTCTTCATAATCTTCAACATCTCTTTCAACAACAATAATAATAACATTAAACAACATCATTTGGTCATACAATACATATATGTATACATGGAGAGGCTTCTTGAGCCTTCCCTCCCGACTACACTAGTGATATCCTAGCATAGTTAATACATTCATCTACAAAGTTCTATTACATTGAATGTAAATTACATTCAGATATGATTCGATACTCAATATCTGTACAACCTTATCTGATAATTAAAATAATTAGAACTTTGGTGGCCTTATGTGATGGCTCTTGCCTCAATATATTTAAAATATTTAAATTACAATCCTTTCAAAATAGAATGATGCCCTCTCCTTGGATTTCAAAAACAATTTGAAATTTGGGCACTGGGTGATGATTTGTCCTCAACCTAGCCTCTTTAATTGTTGAAGGTGATGCTCTTGCATCAAACTCCTCTGGCCAAAAATTCATGGACTCCTATCCATGAGCTCATGCTTTTGTTTTCCATGCTTCTAAATGTCAGATTCATTTACCCAACTAGAATCCTCTACTAGGTGACCCTTCCACTTCACTAGGTACTCAAAATAAGTCTTCCTCCTTGTATTCTTACCAATCCTCTGATTTATGATCTTCTCCATCTGTGGTTTTTCTATTGTGGGCATTTTCTTTTCCCACTGAATCTCCTTTCAACCATTTGATCATCCTGTATCATCCATCCTGTAAAGTTACAGGTATACACCAATAAATATGGGTGATATACCCATATTCTCTGGAATCTCAATCTCATAATCATTTGCATCAAAATTTTTGAGGATCTTACATGGTCCTATTTTCCTCATATTTAATTTGTTATATGCTCCCCTTGGAAACCTTTTCTTCCTTAGGTGTGCTAAAACTTGATCTCCAACTTTGATATGAACCTCTCTCATTTTCTGATCAAATTGGATTTTATATTTATGATTGTTATCCTCTAACTGTCTCTTTGTCTAATCATGAATCTTATGCATCTCTACAACAAAGTCTTATTCTCTTTCACATCGGAACTCATTGTGTTTCAAATACCTTAAATCCAAAATTCCTCTTGGATGCATTCCATACACTATTTGAAATGGACATTTTCCAGTTCTTATGTTTGGAGAATAATTATAAGAAAAATATTCCTGGGGAAGAATTTAATTCCATTGATTGTGATGTTCAGTGACCAAACTCCTCAGTAAATTCCATAAACTACGATTTACCACCTCAGTTTGTCCGTCTATCTGAGGGTGATATGATGAACATAAGGAAAAAAAATTCGCCAACCTTTTCCATAGATTTCTCCAAAAGTGTCCCACAAACTTGGTATCTCTGTTTGAAACCATACTCCTTGGAAATCCATGCAATCTTAGAACCTATTTGAAAAATAAATTTTCTATATGAGTATCATCACTGGTTTTTTGGCATGGTATGAAATGTGCCATCCTTGAAAATCTATCAACCACAACAAATATGGAATCACTCCCCCTCTTGGTTCTTGGCAATCCCAACACAAAATTCATTCTTATGCCTTCCAATGGCCTATATGGAATAAGAAATGGCTGATACAGACCAATTTTCTACTACTTCCCTTTTGCATACTGAAAGACTCTACATATCTCCACAAATTTCTTCAGATTGGATCTCATACCTGACCAATGGTATTAAGAACTCAGTTGTCCATAATTCTTGTCATGGCCGAAATGTCGAGCTAATCCTCCACTGTGTTTTTCTTTCAATAAGTTGTCTCTCATTAAGCATTTCATAACACACACTTGGCTTCATTTGAACAACAATCCATCTTGAATTAGATACTCTATCCACTAACTTTTTTCCCTTAGCAAAGGGTTCCCACATTCTTCATAAGCCTCTTTAAAATCTATATCTTCACGATACATTTCCTTAAGGTGTTCAAACCCTAAGGTCTCCACTTGGAATTCCTTCATAACGAGACATCTCATGCTCAAAGCATCAACATCTTTGTTAGTTCTACCACGAATGTGCTTGATAAAAAAAGTAAAAATGTGCATGAATTCTACCCATTTAGCATGTCTTTGGTTCAACTTCTCTTGTCTTCTTATGAATTGTAAAGCTTGATTGTCACTATACAAGACAAACTCCTTTGGAATAAGATAATGCCTCCACTTTTTCATATCTTGTATTACAACATACAACTCCTTATCATACATATAATATTTTCTCTTAGTATCATTCATCTTATCACTGAAATAAGCCACAAGCTTATTGTCTTGGCTCAAGAATGACCAATAGCTACTCCACTTGCATCACATCTCACTTGAAATATCTTCGTAAAATTTGGTAGAACCAGAATCGATTGTTCTATGATCTTCCCTTTCAATAATATGACTTTTTTCAACTTCTATTGTCCAATTAAAGGACTTATGCTTTTTCTTTATAGTGTCCATTATGGGTGCACAAATTCCACTGGAATTCCTGATGAATTTCGTGTAAAAACTTGCTAATACATGGAAGCATCTCACCTCAAATATGCTTCTTGGATAATACCATTCTTTGATTTCCCTCACCTTCTTTGGATCCATCTTCAATTCATTTGAAGAGATCACAAATCCCAATTATATGAGTTATTTCTTTCATGAAATAACATTTTTTGATATTTATCAACAACTTCTCTTGCTGCAACCTCCTCATCACTAGTGTCAAGTGCCTTAAGTGCTTTTCTTTAGTTTTACTGAAGACTAGGATATAATCCAAATACACAATTACAAACTTACCTATGAAGTATTTGAGTACTTCATTCATTAATCTCATGAATGTGCTCAAGGAATTTGTTAATCCAAATGGCATAACAAGCCACTCATACAACCCTTCATTCTCCTTGAATGTTGTCTTACATTCATCTCCCTCTCTCATTCTTATATGATGATATCCACTCTTCAAGTCTATCCTGGAAATATAATTTTATCCACTCAAGCAATCCATCAAATAATCCATTCTAGGTAAAGGGAATCTATACCTGATGGTAATCTTATTGATGGCTCTAGAATATGTTCACATTCTCCACCCTCCATCCTTATTTGGACTCAACACAATTGGTACTATGCATGGACTCAAAATTTCTTTGACAAAACCCTTATCCAACAACTCTTGGACATGATCCTTGACCTCTTCATTCTCTTGAGGTGTCAACCTATATGCTTCTTTGTTTGGAAAACGTGCTCCTGGAATAAGGTCAATATAATGACTAATACTCTTAATGGGTGGTTAAAATGAGGTAACTCATCCACCATGATGTCAACAAAATTATCCAAAAATTCATGAATCTCTTCAAGTAGATCATCCACATAAGTACTTGTAAGGATGAATCTAGGATTTCTCACCACAAAAAACTGCATCTCCTATTCCTTATTGAATTCATTCAAGAGTTAGTATGATTGGAATATCTTCTTTCTTTACTTTTTTTTCCTCCATTGGCAGTAACAGGTGTGCATGACCATTCTTCTCAAGGGTGTAAGTATTTTTTCTCCCATCATGTATGAAATTTCTGTCAAATTTCCATGGTCTTCCCAATAGAACATGACAAACGTCCATGGGTATTACATCACACAAAATCTCATCTTTATAACCTCCTATCGTGAATTCAACATTGCACTATCGACTTACCATGACTTGGTGTCCCTTTTGAAACCATGATACCTTGTACAAGTTCATATGTGCAGTTGTCTCCAACTCCAGCTTTTACACCATTTCTGTGGATACCAAATTATCGGTGCTCCCACTATATATGATAACTTTACATACCCTATCCTTGGTCTTGTAAGCAGTCCTGAATAATTTGTTTTTCTGAACTAGATCTTTTTCTTCTTTCTCTATTTTTAAGAGAACTTTCCTCATCATAAGGTATTTCCCATCTTTTGATGCTTCTGCCTCAACATTCCTCCTTTGAGCTTCAGAAATGTGAGATTCTCCTCTTCCTTCTTTCTTCTCCCTCTCGGGACATTCCCAATACATATTCCCTATCTCTCCACATGCATACAATTTCACTTCTCCTCCTCTGTCCCTTCCTCTTCCTTGAGAAAAAGAGTTTCTTCCACCATATTTTCCACCTATGGAACTTCATCCTCTTTCTGTATGACTGTGATACTTCCCGACTTCATTTTTGGGTTTCTCAAAATTCTTTCAGACAAATCCCCTGCCTCTGCTTGGACTCTTTCCTCTATTTCGTTGGCTTTGTTTTCTGGTGAAATTATCCTCTACTTTCAGTGATTCCTGATAAGTGTATTTCACCATTCTCATTGTCATCATACTGACTTCATCCTGAATTTAATATCTCATTCCATTAATATAAATGGAAAATTTTTCCTCATCTCTCTCTCGATGTCCTGCTCTGATGTTCAATCTATAAAACTCTTAAGTGTACTCCTTCACTAAAAAGCCCTTCTATCTCAATTTCTTCAATCTCCTGAAGATATTGATCTGATAATTTTTGGGTATGATCTTAGCTTTTAATTTAGCTACCATTTTGTCCTAGTTTTTTATTTTTTTCTTACCTTTGTGTCTATTATCGATTTCCAGTTCATCCCACCATAGTGTTGCATGTCACTTCATTCTCGTAACAAAATTATTCACCTTCTTTTCATCCTCAATTTCTTCATAATCGAAGTACTTGTCTAAGGCCCTTATCCAATCCAACAACTCCTCAACATCCAAGTTTCCTTCATACATCGGGACTCTAAGGCCCTTATCCAATCCAACAACTCCTCAACATCCAAGTTTCCTTCATACATCGGGACTTCCTTTTTTTCTTTGGCTCCCATTTTTACATCTTCTTTGAACAAGCATTCCTCTATTGTGTTTCCTTATGCAACTCCTTAAACTTCCACTTTTTCACTCTCATCTTCAATAATGTCACCAACATCGAGTTCTCTTCTATGCATTGTCTCCATGACATCCAATCTTAAACAAAGTTGCCTAATTTCTTGTTCCATGGATGGATTTTCTATGGGTCTCTATGTACATCTTCTAGGCAACATGATTCTAAACCTTATTTCACATAGATAATAACTCTTTCTCTGATACCACTTGATGCAGACCCCACCCTCGGCCAGGGTCCACATGACCTCTTGGTCTAAGATCATTCTAGTCGAGAGATGAAATTGTCTCACAAGATCCCTCCAAGCCCAAAATTTCAATACACAGGTCCTTAACCCACTTTGTGAATGAAAATTATTTTCATTGGGAGTCCTCGAGTGCTTGAAAATCATCCACAGATATTGAGGGCCAAAACTGTGGGCCAAACCTTCAATCCCTGAAAGTTTTAGGACTTTAGGACTTTTAATCCCTTTTTTATCTCCGAATACACAACCTGTGAACTGTCAAACAATGGGAATAAATATCAATGGTCTTCAACAAGCATCTATATCGACAAATCCAAATCTGTTGTTTTCAGCTTCAATGATTTTTAACCACATGCAAACTACACACACCACTTGTGAACTGTCGATCACCAAAAAGGTGCATATCTGATGACTCCTATTACTCCACTGGATCAATGACTCTTCACCTCTTTCACACACTGGGATTCAATGATTTCTCCACAAATCCTTTTCACAAATTTCCCAAATATCCAAAAATGCAATTATGCCAAGTCTCAGATCAATGGTCCTCAAGAATCGATGGATGGATGGTTCTGATCTATTCTCTTCGAGCTTCAGCGATTTATTTTGGTCATCCACATGACATAAATATTTATATCTTTCGACATCAAAATGCCAAAAATATTATCCTTCCTCCATGTGTCCCCTTCCTAATCGACGGACAGGATGATTTTGGGACTTCAACTATTTTTCTCCATGTCTGCACGATGATGCAAATTTGTCAAAGTGCCATGTCCTTGAACTATGAGATATTGCACCATGTGTCCTCCAACAATGGATGGTTGGGATGGACTATGACCTTCGGGCCTTTGCAGGTCTTCACAACACTGCACTTTGTTTTCTCCGGAGTGTCAGATCTCTGGATCTACTGTTGTGTGTCCTTCCTATGATTGACATTCTAGATCAACTACAAACTTCAAGACTCTGAAGAGATTGAAATTATCTTCTCCCTATCCTCCTGAAGTGTCTATCCTTCGAATATTCTAATCCGATGATGCATGTCCCTGCCAATAGGCGATCCATATGAGCTCTGGTGCTTTGGGACTTCAAGGGTCCTCCACTCTTGAACCTCAACTTCAAACTTCTTCTAGAGTAGTAGTCCATCATAGTACATGATTTTTTGATAGGTGTCCTTGAATTTTAGACAACCACGATTAACTTCGACTTTCGATAGTATGGGGGTCTTGACTTCTCCACACACAAAATATCTCAAATGTGCGAAGTCTGAAGGACTTCACCGACTATCCCTCGTGCAATTCCTCTTGATCCAACGACTGTCCACTCTCCTACAAACTCCCAAATGGATCTCGATCTTTGATTCCCACTCTCTAATATCTACTCCTTTAAGATTTTCCCCTAAATTCTTCCAAACTCACAAATTCTTAATGAATTACAGGGTTAAACCCTGCACTACTTCTCCAAATCTAAGGGTGACAAAAGATCTTGGATCCTCTTCAACAAATATCAACCATTTGACTATTGAAACAAGAAAATCATTTGCTCAAGGATTTTTACCACTATCCTTCCCGAGATTTAAGTCCTTGAGGTATTTTCGACCTCTAGTGCACTCCTTGTAGCCTTTAAACTTCTGAGAAATTTTTGGACTTAGATATTTTTGAAGAAAATATCCTTTATGCACTCCTTGCACTTGTCTCCTCTGAGACTTCTTCAATACTTAAACAAAGTGTTTTCCCGACGCACTCCTTGCACAATTCTTGTCCAATCTTTGCTCTCCACTGAGAATCTGTGCACTATTTTCACTTCAACTGAACAACCATGCACTCCTTGCACTTCCACTGTAAATTCACATTATCTCTTCTGAGCTTTTGAGTCTATATTGACTCAGACTAGGCACTTCTTGTGGGAACTATGCACTCCTTGCACCAAGAAACTTAGAAGATAAACAAATAAAAAATTACAGAAACACCAAAGGTTTCCACACTTAACCATGAAAAACATATTCATGCACAAAAGACACATAAATAGATAAAACACAGAGAGCATAAACAAACATCACATTTACTTAAATAATTCATATGAACACAACACCATACATTTGGAATGAAACCTCTTTGCTTGTATTCATTCAATAAAATATGTGCATGGACTCATACATCTCTCTACAACTCTTCATAAGTTTGAACAACTCTTTCAAAAAGAATAACAATAACATTCAACAAACTCATTTGGGCATACAATACATATATTGATACATGGAGAGGCTTCTCGAGCCTTCCCTCCAAAGTACCTTAGTGTTATCCTATCATAGTTAATACATTCATCTACTAAGGACTATTACATTGAATGACAATTACATTCATATATGAGTCGATCCTCAGTATCTGTACAACCTTATCTGATAATTAAAATGATTACAACTTCGACGGACTTATGTGGTGGCTCTTGCCTCAAAATATTTAAAATCTTTAAATTGCAATTCTTTCAAAATAGAATTATGGGCTCTCCTTGGAATTCAGAAACAATTTGAAATCTGCACACTGGGTGTTGAGTTCTCCTCCACCTGACCTCTTTAATTGATGAAGGAGATGCTCCTGCATCAAATATAATCTTTTATTATTATGGAAACAAATTAGTTTGATCCTAGACCTATCGTAAATCACTCTAACAAGTTAGAAATGATTAAAACAAAAAATATTTTTTTGTTACGAAAAAAAATCATTAATCTCATCATCATCCCGTCATATTCCCACTACTAAATAGCCAATTTCTGTTCTTCCTTATCATCTCATTCTTTATTTTTGAGTTGCTCGAATTCATTGTGATTTCCAAAAGGATCAATTTTAGGTTGTATAGATGCCCTGAACTTCTATGTGCATTTATTATAAAATTCCATGCCTATGTAGCATGTGCATCCAGTCCATGTGAAACGCTATTTATAGAAATCGATTGAAAACCTCACCCTATAAAGTAAGTATCCTATTTCTAGTCACTCAAATATTAAGTAAGTATCCCATTTCTAGTCACTCAAATATTACCCACTTAATGTAGTTACACACAACCTAGTGGTTACTAAAAGGTAATGATATCGCATGCTTATATCCTTTGTCCATGTTTATTTTGGTGGTTGTAGGCTAGGGACGACTCCCATGAAAATACATCAATTTCTTGTGTTGGCACACCATATATGAAATCTTTTCTATGAGTCCCAGATGATGAATGATTTACATTAGATATAATATTAGGTTTTTCATAGATAATGGATTGTGTCGAGAATCATTTCATGTTATTAGTACAATGATAGATCCAATTGGATAATAGATCCAAGCTAATGAATGGAATATTTCTTATAGGAATCCAATCAACATGAAACCTTTTTGTTTTGGGTATATATAGCATTTTTATCCATTTTTTCACATACTTCCCAATGATATTACATTCTGTTATTGGATGACCATATTTGCACTTAAAAAATCTTGAAGCTTATAATAAAAAGTCCCAACCCTTTCATTTCAAAATTCTTTGTTTCCATTCCTCATAAGTTTGATCAATTTTAGGTTTAATTCAGCTTACCTTACAACATCATAATTGCACCTTTCTATGGATAAACTAATTGTTGATTATTTTTCCAAACTGATTTCTAGGATTCATCTTCATTATCTACGACTTCATCAAAAAGAGTTCCAAATCATTGGAATTACAATTATTATGTGTTAAGTGCATTTGATTTTCCAATGTAAATAAGTCGCATATAACCACGTTGGCAAAGTCATTAACCACTTTTTACATTCAGTTGAGTAGTCCCATTCAATCAATATGACATTCAATATAAATCATCACTTACTTTAATGTACAACTAAAAATATATTCATAACAATAAATGAAATCATACTTCACTCTCCATAATGAAAATATCTTCTTCATATGGCACCATGAACGAAATACACAAAGTCTATTGACCATCTATCATTTTCCTAGATAAAATAAATAAATATCATTATCTATCCAAAGAATAGTTGGTATTTTTATCACCTTTTGGATTACAAACAATATACATGATTACATTTGAAACCAAGCCTTTCCTCCATAACTTTCACATACTTGAGGGTTCCTTCACACCTAGACACAAATACCTTAACTTTTTATCCTTTGAAACTCTTTTTGAATGCTTAATTTTTTTTCCTTTTCTTCCTTGTTTGAACTTTTTTTTCATTCTAGGTAACAAATCAGGCTCAACTTATGAATGGATTACTCATTCACCTATTCAAACTAGTTCCTTTGAATGTTTTCAATGTTGGAAATGATCGCTCAAATCAGTCCCCTTATCACTTGTTCAAAATATTTCCTTCACCCAATTTCAAGATTGAACCAGATTCTTCAATCCAACCCCTTATCACCCAATCGAGTTGTTTCCTTGGCTCAATTTGAAGATCTGGCTTGATTTCTCATTTGAGCCCGTGATCACCTATTCAAAATGTAGCCTTCACCCAATTTTAAGGTTGGGCCTAATTCCCCAAATCAAGCCCCTTAACACCCATTTAAGCTATTGGAACTAATTTCAAAGATCAAGTTTGATCCCTCAACTAGGCTCGTTCCCACCCAAGTTTGAATGTGTTCTAATACATTAATATTTAAAGTTAAATGAACTTTCATACTTAGAATAAGTAGGTGGGCCTATGAGGAGAATATTCCTAGTAAGAAACTTTAACACCCTTGTTTCCCCAGCTTGTAACTAATCATAAAATAGGATTACCATGCTAAAGCATGTGGTTGATGTAAATTCATTATTTTTAAATTGCCCATAACTTACTCTTGGGCGGTGAATCCTTGAAGTATGAGCCATGATATCTCTAGACGAAATAATCAGTTAATGAAGGAAAGGATTGGTGGTTGAATAATCAACCAACCCCATAAATGGAAACATGGGCTATCAGCCCGAAGTACCACAGAGGTTTGGAAACCCAAGATTCCTTCTGACAGAAGGAATAGGATAGGATGCAAATCTTCCTAAAGAAGGAAGGTAAGATACATACATAGAGATGGTAAGGAAGAGGGATAAAAATATAAGAGACACAATATGAGAGTGCAAGCTCGAAAGGAGATGTGCAAACCAAAAGGAAATGCAGAGAACATGACCTAAAGGACCTGAACACGAGCTTGATGTTGAGGAAGCATATGATAAGCCTCGCAGGGATACTGTGACAGAGAGAAGGTCTCTAAGATATGGTGTAAATTCCCTAGTGATATCATGGCTTGGCACGGCGATGGCCATAGTGCTAAGAATGAATGCCTCTGAGCCTATCGTTGGTGGAAAGGCACACACCCACAACCAGTTAGTTGGTTGCAACCTTTAATAGATAAGTATTCTCATACCCTATGTAATTGACATGTAACTATGTAATGAAGTTGGATATCCTATGAATGACTTAGGGATGTGCATGTGTGCTTAATTGTTATACCGTATCTCTTTATTCTCATTTAAATTGTGTATTTAAGAAAGTATGGAATTATTTGATTTGTACATGTAAATGCCCATGCCCTGTGGTGGCTTAAGTTAAAATAAGTGAACTGTGAGTTTGTCGACCTTGGGCATAGTTTCATGTGTGCATCTTGACACTCTCATTCATTCTAAGTCTCTTGGAGGAAGGAGTCTATTAATATCGGGAGAGGTAGCGCACATATGCACAGGCTCTCTGCAAGGCGGGTAGAGACCGAGAACCTCTTAAGTTATAGAGTTGATAAATGAGTGTAAGGGGTGTGTAGATGAATTATTCTAAGTGTTAAGTTCAAGAGAAAGAGCACAAATATCTTAAGCCTTTCAAAGATAACAAATCTCAAGAAGAATAGGGATATTGAAGTATCAAAGGGGAAGGTTCCCTTTCTTGGAAGATGAATGAACAAGATCTGTTCAGGAAGAGACAAGGTATTTTGTGACCGTTGGATATGGGAAACATCACAAAAGTTAACCCCTTGAGTCCTTCGGACTTTGGGAATTTGGGGAATTGAGCAAGTTCTTCGTAAGGGAGGTAAAATCCCTAAAGTCCTGAAGTTAATCAGGGCCTTAGATCTGAGGATGCCCGGGAGCCATCCCGACCGTGAGATCTATGAGGTAGTCAATCTAGCATTGACCACTTTGGGAGAATAGAGTCTTAGTAATGCCAAAACTCCTGAAGAATGAAGTAGCAAAGTAATGTGGATTGTGGATCTATGTATCCTTTGAGACCCCTATCAATCGTTCGATCGAGGGAATGTGGGTATTACGTTGAGAGTGGCTGGGGAACCATGTGTCGAGTGATGGCGATGCTAGGTGTCCTTCTCAGAGTGGCACACACTGGGGTAATAAGAGATGGTTAGTCATGTTTTCCTTTGGAAATCTGTGGAGCGACGGAGTCCTTCTGTACTATTGATCTGAGAGAGAGAATACATGGCAGAAATTCGTCGACTTCAGGTAAAATTACTCCGAGGGAAAACGATTGTGGAGATTGTGGCTGGAAAGTTCTGGAAGAGAAGAACAGAATAGAGACCCCAAATGAGGGTATTGATTCTCCTAAGAAGAGAGAAAATTTGAGTCCCCACCGTGGGTGTTTTATAGAAACCCCTATGAATAAGAACCATTTTAAGTTGGAACACACACTCATGGCCCTAATTTTATGAGATAAAGAGAGAGTGGTTTCCCCAACATGTAAGATAACCAATATTTTGGTTATCACCCCACAAGAAATTGGAATTTTTCTCTTTTATTTCCTTAAATATGCTTTTCTAACTGAGTACCACGCACATTTTTCTGCAATGAGGTATAAATAATAGAGATTTATTTTTCTGAGAGGAGTTTTTTCATTTGATATTTTAATTTTTAAGTAGTTGAAGAGAGAAAAATAGAGGAAACAGACATACAAACTTGAATATATATTTGTTGCATTATGGTTTTGCAACACCAAATGACATTCTTCTCCTTCCACTTCTCATATCTTCATTCTCATTCTCACTATAATCATTTTCTAATTAATATGCATTGTAGAGGGAAGTGATAAGGATTAGGATAATGATGTTGTTATCCCAAACATTGGTGTATTTTCTATCTAAATAGAATGGTTATTTCAGTTATGAGACTCTATAGTCCCTAACACTGAAACTACATTTTTTTATAAATGAATTGTTGGGTTTATTATGAAATCGTAAGTAAGCTTGTTGCCACTAATCAATAATAAGTTCAAGAAATTTATGTTTGTTTTTCCTCTCAATATTCTATCTTACATAATGTTGAATAAAATAATGGATCCATGCTTGCATTTCCCATTGGTTTTCTATCTGATAAATATGTTCTAGGAAAGTAGTCATGCCTCGTCCTCTGCTCATATTTGTTCTTTTCTAACTCATTTTCCAAGTTGAATGAGATAATAGTGACCATGGCCCATAATATTAGTCCAATGGTTCAATCCTATTAAACCCCCTTCCTGGTGAACCCTTTTTGAATTACCTCCAAAATAAAAATCAACATCCTGTTCCTATTTTACTTTGATAGTGGATATTAACTCCATATACAATTTTTCTTTGTTATAAATCTAGTTTGAGATTAATCTGTTTAGATACATTATCCTTGAGTTATAGTTAAGGAATATTTCCTTAGGAAATATCAAGGGTAAACCCCCTCTAGCCCAAGAATTGGATCAAAGGCCTAGAGTCCCATATGAAGGTGAATGCTACACAATATTCCTTGGAATTTGTCTCATATGTAAGAGATAGGGGAACACTTGGGGAAAAGCATAAAAACTGGTGTCACTACCACCAAGATATTTATTCTTCGGATATAACAACAAGTACATTGGAAACTCCACTATTCATATGTTTACATGGTTGTTAACCTAGTTATTAATGATACCCAACATCTTGTATTATTGAATATTTGTAGCTTTCCTAAAATTTACTAGTGGCTTCTTTGAGGAATGAAGTGTTATTCCCATCACTATTAATTATATGTTTCTTGTGGTGAACAAGTAGCGGCTCTTAAGGAAAAATTATCTGACCTCCCAGCCCCATATCCATCTCATAATCTTGGACCAAGATCATATCAAATAATGTCTCTTCAAGGACCATCTCTTTGTTGACACCATTTATTTAGGTTGGTATTATAATATTATATTGCATATTTTGTTAAATCTCATATTGAAATTTCTCACGACCTATTTGATGAAAAATCTTAGAAAATATGCTTATTATAGATAAACTTTTACTTGAATCTATATTCTCTCAATATTGGTTATGATAGGATGTTATTTCTCAATTTTTGTCCCTAAACCCTTATGCTCAAAGACCCATAATGCTAAAAAAGGTTATTTACCCTTTGCATTAACTATCAACATGGAAAAAATTCATCCTAGCTATGTCAATCTTTGGATGGTCACAAAATATCAACCCCTAATGTTTCCTACAACCCTTCAAACATTACTTGATGGATATTTTAAAACCCTTCCAAAATTCAATGGAAGTTACTTTAGAGGTGGCAATGACCATATCACAACATTTCATGATTTCAGTAATACCCTCCTTATTGAGAATGATTTTTTTTTAATGCATCTCTTTGCACGTTCCTTGGAAGGGGATGCCAAATCCTAGTTTAGGCACTTGAAACTACACTTGATATCCACTTGGGAGTAATTGAATGATCATTTCCTATGTATGTGGGGAAATATAAAGGATCCTTTATAGATTTTAATAGAATTTAATTCTCTAAGGAACTGTTTCGAATGGATCACTATATAATTTTTCATCTACCTTGGTACTTTTTGGGTGGAAAATTTGGAGAAACTGGCTTATAGGGCCCATTTTAGTGGTGGGTCACATTTTGGATATTTGGGGTCTAGAACATTATAGAGACATTTTTAGGGATCAAATGAAACTTTTTGGGGTCAAAATATTGTGAGCATAAAACCCAACACCTCGACATTGTTCTACACACCGAGATCTTTCCAATGGTGTGAAAAGTATCTCAATTAGAGTTTTCATGCATAAGTTATGCCTCCCAAAAATTGACCTAAAATTATTGATGACCATGTAACTCAATAGAGGCCACATCAACCCACATTACTCATGTGTGAGGATATCTATGTGTGTAATTTCAAGAATATTATAGATGGTTGAAAACCCTAACACATATTCAGGGTTGAGGCATGCAAAAACACTAACCCTAGACATCTATCAAACTATGTTAAATATTGGGACACTAGGAGGAGAGGGGGTTCCATTATTTTAGGATTGTAATTGTTCCCATATTTGAGTAGAGCATCAGGGAGGGGTATTTGAGAGAGTAATAGAGGGGGAAGAATATTTTATTGTATCCATTCAATCCACAATGTCAAAGGCAACTCCACAATGTGTGCCCTTTTCTTTGTATTTGAATTTTAGTAACTAAAGAAAAGAGATCAGAGCATAGGGATCACCTTCTAGTTGGGTTTTCTCCAATTTCAAGTTTCCTAGGATACATATCATGTTCATTTATGTGGATAGTGTGCTCATTTTCTTTTTCTTTCACTTTTGTATTTCAAGTATTTCATAAATTTTAGCAATAGGCTAGTGATGATGAATTTGATATCTAACGAAATAAATCTGCATAATAAAATATTCCAACTTCATACAATATTTTTTGTAATGAATTTTTCTAGTGGAATATACAAATTACATTATAGATCAAGTAATTATAGAAGGTGAAAAAAATTTCAATAATACGTTCTTCAAGTCTTATCATTGTAACTCTGAGAATGTTAGGCCTTCAAAAGATGATACCTTGTCGATGCATACTATTTCTTGAGGTCATTATGTTTCACTATACATGCAATAAATGAATTCATAAAATATGGATTCCACACTTGATGATGCATTAGAGATAAAAGGTATCATTATGAATTTTAAATTTTTAGCCTCCTCTTGTCCCCATTGTCTCAAAGAAAGTGAATGTGAGAAAGAATCTAAGGCCACATCGTATATTCTAGACATAGTGAATTATTTTTTACATAAAGGTATCTTATCATTTTCATAATTGAGGGAATATGGTGTAAGGTACTAGATGCAATGTATTATGTAGAAAATAGAATATTTAGAAATTGCCAAGTGGACATCAAAATATTGAGAGAACAATACCAAAAATAATACCAGAAATAATACCTTTACTCAAGAAAGCAATGTTCACTTGCTTCTTCGAGGGGGAAACCTACAACAAAGGAGAGCTCTTTTAAAATAATTTCTGAAAGACAAACTTTCTCATACCTCCTACTCTTATTTATATTAATTCAATATTATAAGGAATATTATAGAGGAATATCCTTCTAGAAGCATAAACTTCTATTAGGTCTTCTTACATTGACTTGTTCACATTTATTTAATAGGAATTATTAACTAATATTGGCCTTTATTACATGGAAAATATATATCATTCTAACTAATAACCAACTAATAGGGGTTAGGTTCAAATCCTAACATTCCCTCCTCATTCAAAAGCATCCTTGTCCTCAAGGACGAATGTGTGGAAATTGTTGCAGTACGACTGTTGGTTTCCAAGTTGCATCCTATGGAGATGTGTCCTTCCACTTGATCATTGCTTATTCGATAGTTGGACCACACAAGTGATTCTCACACACATTGAGGAAAAACTCTAGTTGCATCCAAATGGATCATTTTTCATCTAATTCAGGAAGGATGCTTTGAACCAGGAAATTCTAACCCACCACTTTCTTAAAATATAACACATGGAACACCAGATGTATTTTGGAGGCAACTAGAAGTGATATTTTGTAGGAAAATGTACCAATACGTTTGATAATATGATAGGGGCCATACAATTTTGGTGCCAACTTATGGTGGCCATGGGATTTGAGGGAGGTTTTCTTGTAAGGTTGGAGTTGGAGAAACACATGATCCTTCTTAGAAAACTCGTTCGAACTGTTGTTGGTCATCCAATATCTTCAAATGATTTTGGGCCATGTGGAGGTTATCTGTCAAAGCTACAAACGTAGTTGGTATACCTTGAAACAACTTATCAATATCATGTACCCTTCATGTGACTGCAAGATATGAAGTTACTGTATGTGGTTGTTGGTCATACATCATTTCATATGGTTTCATTTTGGTTGTTGTATGATAGAAAGTGGTGTACCACCATTCTGCGAAGGGTAACCATTGCACCCAATGATATTGTTTTTCCGAGGAAAAACAACAAAAGTATGTTTACAAAAAATTATTGGAAGCTTTTGTTTAGCCATTCAACTAGGGGGGTAGGATGTTCTCATGTTAAGCTATGTGCCTTGTAATTTAAAAAATTCTTTCCAAAATGTGTTGGACAAAGTCGGGTTGCAATCAAACATTATGGATGTTGGCATCCCATGTAGTTTGAAAATATGATCAATGAAAACTTTCACTACCATAGTGGGCGTAAAAGGGTGGGGTAAGAAACAAAAATGTGCATACTTTGAGAGGTGATATACCATGGCCATGATGACTGACTTGTTTCCATCTCTTTGAAGTCCCACGATAAATTCCATGGATATGTTAGTCCAAATAGAAGTTGGAATGGGTAGTGGTTGGAGAGCTCTATGGGTATTCATAGTTTCACCTTTATTGGGTTGGAAAATATCACATTATGTGACAAAGGTAAAGATGTATTTCTTCATGCATTCCCATAAAAGAGAACAATGAGCATGAGCATATATATTTTGGAATATTTAATTCATGGTCTTGAGTGATGAATTCAGAGACATAACCAATCAATCCTTATATCGAATGATATTGTCTTACCAGGTTTACCCCGTGGGTGGGTTTTGTTCCTCGTCAAGAAACTATATTACCCACGATACAGTTGGGTGGATGATCCAGTCTTGTCGAACTTCCTCAATGCAATTATGAACTAGTTTAATGAAAAGGAAAAGAGGGGACCTTCATCCTCATATTTTATTGACAATGCATTTTCCACTATATTGTCTTTGCCTTTTTTATATATGATCTCATAATCATATCCCAACATTTTTGTCAACCACTTGTTCTATTCTGGGGAGGATAACCATTTTTCTAGGAAATAGTTCATACTATGGTGATCTGTTTTGATATGAGAATGGTGGCCCAATATATAGAGTATCCAAGTGTGTACAACATCGAGAATGGCCATAATTTCCTTTTCATATGTAGATTTTCCCAAATTGTGGCCACTGAAATCCTGGCTTGTGAAAGAAGGAGGTGTACCTTATTGTGTTAGAACTACACCAATACCAGTGCTTAAAGCATCAGATTCCATGATTTGTTTTTTGTTTAAATCAGGGGTGGATTGGATGGGGGTTGTGCACATGGGCTGCTCTAAATCAGTGAAAACATTTCTTGTTTTTGGTGTCTAATGAAATGCATTCTTCTTAATAAGGTTTTTCAATGGCTGGTAAATTTTACCATAATGTTGGACATATTTCCTGTAATATCTCCTGAGGCCTAGGAAACCTAGTAGGTTTTTCAAGGTCCTAGGTCTCGAACAACACTTCATATATTGAATATTTTTTGGGTCCACTCTTACCCCCGCATGACCCACATTGTGTCCGAAGTATTTTCCTTTGCTCGCAAGTATTTTCCTTTGCTCGCCCCAAAAGAACACTTGGAATTTTTGACAAACAATCGATTGTCTTGTAACGATTGGAGTAGTTTTTCCACATGAGGTAGATGGGAATTTGAGGTGTGGTTGTAAATGAGGATGTTGTCGAATAAGACCAAAACAAACTTTTGAAGGTATGGGCTTATTCAAGACACTTTGGAAGGTACATCGAGCATTACAAAGTCCAAAAGCCATTACCAAGAATTCATAATGGCCTTCATGAGTTCGGAAATAAGTACTTGGAATATCTTCTTCATTCATCTGAATATGGTGATATCCTGAGTGATGATCTAATTTGGTGATGATGTAGGAACCATGGAGTTTATCAAAAAAATCATCAATGAAAGGAATCCGAAACTTATCCTTAATGGTCAATTTATTAATGGCCCAAAAATATGGACACATGTACCAGGAACCTTGTTTTTCTAAGACCATCACAATAGGGGATGAATATGGGATGGTAATTGGGAAAATGACACTGACCTCTTGTAATTCATACACTATTTTTTCTATTTCATTTTTTAAGAATCTAAGGCTGTAACGAACCACCTCGTTACGACAACCATTCTAGTGACAGGTGCAAAATCATAAAATCCGGATCACTCGCGAGCGAGTGTCCTCAAATAATAAGTTTGGTAAGTGCGCCAGAGCGGGATGTTACAAAGGCCACATCGTAAGAATCTAAGGCCTGTAGTAAGAATATAAGGCCACATTGTATATTCTATACATAGTGGATTATTTTTTACATAAGGGTATATTATCATTTTCATAATCTAAAGAAGATGGTGTAATCTACTAGATCTAATATATTATGCATAAACTAGAATATTTATCAATTATCAAGTGGATAGAAAAATATTGAGAGAGAAATACTAGAAATAATACCTTTATTCAAAAAAGTAATGTTCACTTTCCTATTCGAGAGGGAAACCTTCAGTAGAGTAGAGCTCTATTAAAATAATTTCTAAAGAGAATATTTCTCATACCTCCTACTCTTATTTATACTAATTCTATATTCTAAGGAACATTCTAGAGGAATATCCTTCTAGAAGTGAAAGCTTCTATTAGGTCTTCTTACATTGACTTGTTCACATTTATTTAATACTCCTTATTAACTAATGTCAACCTTTATTACATGGAAAATATATATCATGATAACTAATAACCAACTAAGAGGGGCTAAGGTTAGATCCTAACATATAGGAGGACATCATTTTGGATTACATTAAAACTGCAACATCTATGAAATCAATCCTATGAGCCTATTACATATATGCAACACCAATTTTAGTATAATGAGACATCAAATCTTGATGAAATGAGGGTGTTCATAAACACTAAATGGCACATTCATGTTGAAAATACTTCGAGGCCAACATTTCATCACGAGGAAGAATTTTTTCATACAAATGATGATTGGTCACCTCCCTCCTTTCAAAAAACAATGGCAAACCAAATGATTCAAGTAAAGAAGTGGGTGATCTACAACTCATTGGTCTTGAAGTTCATGAAACATTTAATGGACCTGCTTATTTATTAAAATATATTATTATTAATAATTTATCATTAGATTCTAGTGTTGATATAGAGGATCCTAACAAAGATGGAAATGACTCCCAACAAGAAAAATATGAACATAATAAAGATACTAATTACTGCTCCGTGATAGATGAGAAGGTATATTTAGTTACTCTTAGGCATAGTGAGGAAACAATTCTCATATATCTTCATCCTAATTGTGAAGGAGAAAGGAGAATTCATCTTCAACAATAATATTTCCAAGATAGCCATAACAGTGAGGATTTCCAAGGAAACCATAATAATGGAGAACATAAATGTTACTATGAAAACAAATAAGGGTACTACACAAAATATCAATATGGAGATGAGACGTAAATTTCACAAACATTAGAACATATATGTTTTAAATTTGATGGTAGCCTTGGAAATAATGGTGATAATTAGAAAACCATAGATGATATTACATATAAGAAACTAATGAGAAGTTTAGATACGATATTCATGAAGAGATCTAATTTGTAATTTTCAGTTACTTTTGATCATAAATGCACCAAATAAGTGATTCTTCATGATGACCTAGTTGCAACATGGATGGAGGAAACTTTCGATAAATAAAAAGAAAAAAATAGGATACTAGACATGAATAACTTGTTATTTATTTTCCTCTTTTTCCACTCATTTCCATCGTGATTTCATTTTTTACCGATGTTTCTATATATTTTTTTGTTCTCAAGTAGTGTTATCCCCTTATGGGAAGATGGTATGGTTATATAGGATTTCGTTCCTTTTCTTTTTTCTTACTAAACCGCAATCACATATACCATCCAATTAACCTTTTGCACACACAAATCCCATAGCCTTATTAAACTAATTACATCATTCTTTTGATAGTGCCATGTCACCTAGTGGGTCCACTTGCTTGATAGGTTAGGTAGGTAGGTTTAATTTTTTTTTAATTAATTCCATTCATTTTATTCTCATCCATTTAGAATTATTTCCAACACAAAATTCCCTTATCCAAAAGTAGAGAGTCTGATAAGAAGTAAATTTTTGAATCCATATATCCTAATGGATTGAGGCATTGATATACTCACCCTAGTGTAAACATATTGACACGTCACATGAAGGATCCATCCCACATATGGAGCCAATTTTATTACCTTATTTAGCCCAAATAACTTACATGTCTAATCACATCTAAATAATTTTCACATACTTGAGGTTTCCTTCAAACTTAGCCAACATACCTTGAACATTTCAACCTTTCTAACCCTTTATGAATGCTTAAAAAAATTGTATTTTATTCCTTTTTTGAAATTTGATTTCATGTAGAGTAACAAAATGGGATTTGTTTCACCTAGTCAAACTATTTCCTTGGAATGGTTCCTCAAATTGGGCCCTTTATGGCTTATTCAAACTATTTCCCTCACCCAATTCAAAGATCATGGTGGATTCCTCAATTGTGTCCCTTATCACCCATTTGAGTTGTTTTCTTCAGCCTATTTCAAGATCAAGCCCAATTACTCAATCAGATCCCTTGCAACCTATTTAAATTGTAGTCTTCTCCTTCTTTAAATATCAAGCCCATTTCCTTAAATCAAGCCCCTTAATACCCATTTGAGTTGTTTCCTTAGACCACTTTCAAAGAAAAATCCTAATTTCTCAATGAAACCACCTACCATATAATATCAAATGTGTTTGAATGAATTCAAATTTAAAGGCAAATCAAGGTCCATACTTCAAAGGAATAGGTGGCCATATAGTGAAAATATGCCTAACAAGAAATCTCCACATGAACAACCTAATCATTTTATGTTGCAACACATGTGAATGACCCTAATTTCATTGGATTATGAGAGAGTGGTTTTCCAAAAGTACAAGTTAACATAGAGTTCAAATAACGCCCCATGGGAAATTGAAAGGTTTCTCATTTATTACACCAAAGATTCATTTGTAACTAAATACAGGGTGCATTTTATCCCAATGGCATATAAATAAGAGGGATTTATCTTTACATCACAATATTCTCATTTGAGATTTTAATTTTTTAGTAGTTGAAGAGGGTGAAATAGAGGTAGAGGCCATTAGAAAATAAATATCCTTCTGGTGAATCACACTTTTGCAACAACTAATGGAATTATCCTCCTTCCACTTCTCATCAAATTGATTATCATTCTCAATACAATAATCTTCTCAGTAACAGTATATGTAGAGGGAAGAAATAAGGCCCAATGAAAAGGATTCTATAATCACAACTGTGAGTGTATTTTTGACTTAATAGAGTAGGTGTTTTAGATATGATACTCTCTAGTACGTAAGATTGTAACTATTATTTTTGGTAAATGTACTATTGAGAAATGTACTATTGAATTTATTGTGAAATTAGGACCAAGGTTGTTTCCAATGATTGGTATTAAATTTAGGCAACTTATGTGTTTTTTTTCCTCTTCATTTTTTGTCTTACATAATGTTGAATAAGGTAATGGATATATTCTTGTACTAACTAGTTGTTTTATATAGGGAACATGTGATAGGAATTTGTTTTTCCTCCTCCTTTGCCCATATTTGTTCTTATTTGAGTTATTTTCTGAGTCAAACTAGATTGTGGTGCTCATGGTTCTGAAGATCATTCACATGGAAAACTATCATTGAAATCCCTTGTTGATTGCCCCTTTTTGTTGCCTCCAAAATAAAATTCAACATCTTATTCCCGTTCTAAATTGTTAGTAGACATTGACTCTAAGAATTATTTTTCTTTGTTATAAATCTATTTTTATCTTCAACTATTTAAATCGGTTGTCCTTGGATGAAAAGAAGTTACTCTTTCATTAGGACATATTCAGGGTACCTCCTCCTAGCCTAAGAACTAGCTCGAAGGAATTGAGTGGCATAGGAATGTGCATCCAGAACATTATGCCCTAGCATTTGGGCCCTCTATGAGAGACAAGGGAAAACCTAGGGGACAATAGGTATGTAATATGTTTTTTCTATTAGAAATCCCCATGCATATCTTGTAAACTAACTAAAAAAAATGAGAAAAGACCGAAAGAATCTATAGTGGAGTTACTCATTATTTGTAGTATTGATGTTTTAAGCCCTAAATAGTGGCTCATTACCCATTAATTGGGGCATATTAAATTAGTAATGTTATTTTATTTATGTCGTATTTAGTCCATTAGTTGTAATTATACCTCCTA
>CBVK0102138212.1:0-16648 GCA_900067695.1 Picea abies
TGCAAGGAGGTGCATGCAGGAGATGGACACTCGGGGGAATGTTCCCTCCTGGGTATAGGGTGTCAAGTTGAGAATGATATAAAAAGGATCTACTTGGTTGAGTGATGCATGATCATCTCTCCACCTAAAAAAACATGCCAACACGCCAACACACAAACACACAATGGATAAAGGGAGAAGCATTAAACCTCCCATTTTTAAATTTGAAATAATCCTATACATGTTTTATTGTTGTAAGGTTGTAAATGCTGGGCCATGCCTTTGTACAGGTAGTGGTTGGATTTCATTTAAAAGGTTGCTTGTAGTAGGCCCGGATCGTGGTCAGGTATGGGTAAACATTTATGAAAACTTCAATGTAATAGATGAGATTAGGTGAGAGAGGAAGAGCTCACATAACCCCTCTTTTGTAAGGAGATCTTGTATCAGATTTCATAGGGAAAATAGGCAGAGAATGATAGAGAGGTATGGGGAGAGAGGACTTAGGAGGTAGAATAGTTATAAGAGAGAGAGCTTGAGAGAACTGGGACTATGTTACAGTCCAGTTTTGTAATCATCTGTATAGACACAGAGATAATAGAAAAACAGTTTTTCTTGAATATAGTGTGTTTATGTATTTGTGTTCATTTTCTATTTTTATGCATTTCATGGCTTGAATGCGTAACTGGTGGAGTATTTCACGAGTTTCAATTGTTTCTTGTCTTTGAGTTTTTGAGTGCAAGGAGTGCACACAGTTCACAAAGAGTGCATTAACAGAGGTTTAACCTCAAGGGAAATCTCAAGATAGATACCGTTGAACCTTCATCAACAAAAATGCAAGGAGTGCACATGAAGGACTCTTTATCAAGTTCAGAGAGAACTAGAGTTACTGAGAACTCTATAGAGCTCTTCCAGGTGGGCATTGAGCCAGTACAAGTGTGCACAGAAGAACTCTGTGTCGAGTTCAGAAGAAACAAGGTTGTTGAATACTCTATGAGGAAAAGATCTGCAGGGAGTGCATTGAGCAGAAGAATGCCAGGAGGGCGACAAGTATTTCTTGTTCAAGAAATCCTTTGGATTCTAAGTTTGACGAAATCTTGAGAACGCAAGGTGTGCGCGGGAGATCGAAATTTTTGAAGAGATCAAGCTCAGGAGGAGTAACGCAAAAGGTGCGTAAGAGTCGGACTTGTTATAATTTCTAAAGCTCAAAGGAGGGATAACACTACAAGGGAGAAGAGAGACCAAGAGTCAGGTTCAGAGGAGAAATATCAAAGGCCAAAAGCTTTGAACACTTACAAAATCTTCCAAATCAGAAGAAGGTGAAAGATCAGGAGGAGGAGCAATAACAGTCGTCAGATCAGTTGTGGAAAGAAGCCTGGATCGTTATATCTATGTCCAACAAACAAAAGAAAGCGCAGGGGAGAAAAACAGATCCCATCCGTTGGATTTGGGTGCAGAGGATCAACAATCATTGGATCTAGAGGAAGGTGCATGAGCCTTAACACTCGCATGCACAGGAGCGATAATCTCTTAAGTTTTGAAACTTGAGATTCCCGAAGCACGGAGAGCCAAAGGGCCAGAACGAATCTCAGTGACGAGGAGGAGAAGAGGTCAGATGAAGATCTTGTAAACTACCAAGTGGGCATAAATGGACTTTCAAGTTGCCAGGTGGGCAATGGAAAGAGACCAGGTGGAGGTCTCGTATACTGCCAGGGGAGCAGTGCTGAAAGTTCAGATTGCCAAGTGGGAAATGAGATGAGATCAATTGATCTCATAGACTGCCAGGTGGGTAGTAGAGAATTCCCAAATTGCCAGGTGGGTAGGGAGAAGGAGATGAGACTATCTGAAAGTCTCGAGAGATTAGAAGTGAGTTCAGGTCAGTGAGGAGTGCTGATAGATGAAGATTCATGTGGACTTGTAGACCATGTGAATGAAGATGATGACAATTTAAAAAATTTCACCATCCAGGAAGAGGATTAGAGAAGCATTATGATTATTGGAGGGATCAAGATATTCCTACCAAACAACCAGGTAGAGGCCAGTGCACATGATGAAAGTGCAAAAGAAGAAGAAGAACAACCAACAGTGACTGTCATAGAAGAACAAGAGAAGGAGTATACGCTAACGTTTTCCCCAACAGAAGGAGAAGGGAATTCAACCGAATTGCTAAAATTTTTCAGCCAGGAAGCTGAACAAGAAATGACTGCAGCATTGAAGCTTGTAGCAGAAGAGGAAGTAGACAACATGGAATTTGCTGATCTATATGATGAATTGGAAGCCATAGAGAGAAGGGTAATGGTGCAAAGCTTTCACATCCAACAAGTCAAGTTGGAGACAGATGGAGGAGTGTACCAGCCAGAGGAATGGTTGGAGAGAGTTGGAGATATACCAACACGAGAGGAGCTGATAGAAATCAAGATGTAAGAAGAGGAAGCTGAGCGACAAATTGATGATGAGATCGTGGAATTGAAGTCTGTAGTAGAGTGGAAACTCAATGCCACAAGGGGAGATAAGGACAACATGGGAGATTGAGTATATTTGCCCATTGATAAGAAGGAAGAGTTGCAGCTGAGAATACTGCATAAGAAGAGCCAGCCATTGGAGAAAATGGACAGGGTGATAGGAGAGATTAGGAAGTTGATGCTGAGGTCAGTAGAAGCAGTCATCAAAGGAGAGATAAACAGAAGAGAGCCTACCATAGAAGCAGGGAAGAATCAGAAGAAGAAAAAGAAGAAACAATAACAACATAGCTGGAGAGGAGAAAGAGGACAACTCCATAAGAGAATTTGGGATCCAGGAGGATTTCAACACTGGATAAGAGAAGCTCATGAGCAGGAGCTCATGCTTTTCCTAGAAGGGGAGTATGATGCAAGAGCATCGCTCCACCTCAGCAAACATGCTAGCATGCCAACATGAAAACATGCAATGTAGAAAGGGAGAAGCATTAAACCTCCTATTTTTAAATTTGAAATAATCCTATACGAGTTTTTGTGTTGTAAGGTTGTAAATGCCAGGCCATGCCTTTGTACAGGTAGTGGTTGGATTTAATTTAAAAGGTTGCTTGTAGCAAGCCCAGATTATGGTCAGGTCTGGGTAAACATTTATGAAAACTTCAATGTAATAGATGAGGCTAGGTGAGAGAGGATGAGCTCGCATAGGCCCTCTTTTGTAAAGAGATATTGTATTAGATTTCATACGGAAAATAGGTAGAGAATGATAGAGAGATATGTGGAGAGAGGCCTTAGGAGGTAGAATAGTTTTGAGAGAGAGATCTTGAGAGAATTGGGACTCTATTACAGTCTAGTTTTGTAATCATCTGTATAGACACATCGAGATAATAGAAAAACAATTTTTCCTGCATACAATGTGTTTATGTATTTGTGTTCATTTTTTGTTTTTATGCATTTCATGGTTTGAATGCGTAACTGGTGAAGTATTGCATGAGTTTGAATTTTTTATCGTCTTTTAATTTTCGAGTGCAAGGAGTGCACACAATCCACAAAGAGTGCGATGACAGAGGTTTAAACTCAAGGGAAAGCTCATGAGGGATACCATTGAACATTCATCAATGAAAGTGCAAGGAGTGCACATGAAGGACTCTTTATCGAGTTCAGAGAGAACCAGAGTTACTGAGAACTCTGTAGAGCTCTGCCAGGTGGGCATTGAGCCGGTGCAAGTGTGCAGAACTCTGTAGAGCTCTGCCAGGTGGGCATTGAGCCGGTGCAAGTGTGCACCGAAGAAATCTGTGTCGAGTTTGGGAGAAACATGGTTGTCAAATACTCTATGAGGAAAAGATCTGTAAGGAGTGCATTGAGCAGAAGAAAGCCAGGAGGGTGAGAAGTATTTATTTTTCAAGAAATCCTTCATATTCCGAGTTTGACAAAATCCCTATAACGCAAGGTGTGCACGGGAGATCAATCTCAGGAGGAGTAACTCAAAAGGCGCATAAGAGTTAGAATTTTTCTAAGTCCTAAAGATCAAAGGAGGGATAACGCTACAAGGTCAGGTTCCTAGGAGAAATTTCAAAGGATGAAAGATTTGAACACTTACAAAATATTCCAATCAAAGGATGAAAGATTTGAACACTTACAAAATATTCCAATTCGGAAGAAGGTGAAAGCTCAGAAGAAGGAGAGACAACAATCATTAGATCAGCTGTGGAAAGGAGCCTAGATCGTTACATCTATGTCCAACAAACAAAAGGAAGCACATGAGAGAAAAAAAATCCCATCCGTTAGATCTGGGTGCAGAGGATAAACAATCGTTGGATCCAGAGGAAGGTGCACGAGCCTTAACACTTGCATACACAGGAGAAAGAATCTCTCAAGGTTTGAAACTTGAGATTCTCAAAGCACGACGAGTCAAAGGGCCGGATCGAATCTGGACCGTTGGATCCAAAGGGAATACATGTCAATGGGTCAGAAGCGAATCTGGACCGTTGGATCCAAAGGGAATACATGTCAATGGGTCAGAAGATCTCAGTGAAGGCGGAGGTTGAAGTGTTGAAACAACCAAAGCTCGAAGAGACGAAGAGTCAAGAGTCGTCGATTTGTGAGGGGACACTTGTCACCAGATTGCGAGCTACGGGGAGAGTTACATTATAGTTTCAGCTTGGGAACTAAAATAGACAAAGTCCGGAGAGCCGAAGTAGCTCTGAGTCGTTAGATCACTCGAAGTGAATCTAAGCCATAGGAATAGGAGAGGAGACGTGGCGAGGATCTGGGCACCATGGGTAAAGTCCCGAAGTGATCTGTAGCCGTCAGATCAAGAGGATATGTGGCATAGATCCATGCACTCCTGATAAATACCTGAAGTAAAATTTAGTCGTCAATTCGAGGAGGAGACGCGATAGAGGATTATCAACCTCAGATAAAAGAAATAGGGAGGTAGGAGTTTGACATTTGAGATTTCCAAAGCCCAAAAATTTGAAGCGACGAGAGCCGTTGATGTGAAGGAGGACACACGACGAAAAATCCAAAACTTCGGAAGAAAATGAAGGAGGAAAAGTCAGAAGACCTGGAGAAGATATTGATCGTTGATCGAGAAGGGAGTCTGAGGACCATTGATCTGTTTGAGGAGGCCAAAGTCCTGAAGTGGGAGCACAACCATTGATTGTCGAGGATACGTGTCAGTAGATCTTCCACTCCAGAAGATATCCAGTCACCAGAGGCGAGGATTTGAGACTTGAAAGTCTCGAAGTCCGGATTAGCGAAGGAGATCCTAGTCGCACATTTAAATGGACAGGTGTCATAAGATCTTTCATTCTAGAATATTTCCACACAGTGGTAGGGAAGGTTTGAGACTTGAAAATCCCGAAGTCCGGAATCGTGAAGGGATCTGGTCCGTAGATTTGAGGAGGCTAGATCTGAACCGTCAATCTAGGATACTTTCAAGATTGAGAGATCGACGGTCCCACAATATTTCAAATATTGGAGGTGCTTGAGATTTAGCAGGGAGTCAGTGGTCATGTGAGGACATCATCCAAAGTCACATGCGAAGAGGGAGCTTAGAAAATGGAGCTTGTGAAAGTTGAGAATCGAGATTCCTGAAGGCCGGACTCACAGAGGAGATCTTGGCCATAGATTCAAGCAGACATGTGGCAACAAATCTTCCACTTCAGAAGATTGTCACATATAGGAGACTGGAGTTTTAGAATTGAGACTCCCAAAGGTCGGAAAGACAGAGTCAACAACAATCGTTGATTCAAACAGGACTACGTGTCGACAAATCGTAGAGATCTATGGAGACACATGGAGGGAGGAAAGAAGAGTGGAATGGAGATCGATAATAGCCGTTGATCACATGCAACGCCAAAGGAGAAGAGATCAACGAATATAAGGGATTGTGGGGCCAGGACATGCTTGGACAATAATATTCCTTGAGTGGGCCGCAATTTCAACCACTGTTTTAGTGACGGGGTACATGTCAACATGAGAAGGATTGCAGAGTAAAAATTGGGTTGGTTGGAAACCACTCTTTCCGTGCCCACAATCACACATTAGCACAAGGGCACGGTCCAGGGACATATGAAGAAGGGTTTAGTGAAAAGGAGCTAGCACTCGTGAACTGAAGAGCGCTAGAAAGCACAGAAAAAGGGTGCGGGTGTCACAGGAGTTGCACCAAACGAAGGAAAGGGGCATGTGTATAATTTTTTTGGGTTCATTCAGGAGCCTAAAGAGTCATTATGACTCAACTATTGGAATTATATAGAGATCGAGAGGTCACAAAACCCCAAAGGGGAGGGGGGGATGCATCATTGAGGATGCAAAACTTCTCAGGAAAATAGTTTATAATGCAAAGAGAGAATCAACAAGAGGCTCAATACTACAATCAAGGGCATGATATGCAATCACAACTTAATGCCAAAAAATTTTCTTTTTCATAATATTAGTCTACTTGGTTTGAAAAAGGGATAAACTTGTACTCCGATCTCACACAAATCTTCCACTTCAGAAGATTGTCACATATAGGAGACTGGAGTTTTAGAATTGAGACTCCCAAAGGTCGGAAAGACAGAGTCAACAACAATCGTTGATTCAAACAGGACTACGTGTCGACAAATCGTAGAGATCTATGGAGACACATGGAGGGAGGAAAGAAGAGTGGAATGGAGATCGATAATAGCCGTTGATCACATGCAACGCCAAAGGAGAAGAGATCAACGAATATAAGGGATTGTGGGGCCAGGACATGCTTGGACAATAATATTCCTTGAGTGGGCCGCAATTTCAACCACTGTTTTAGTGACGGGGTACATGTCAACATGAGAAGGATTGCAGAGTAAAAATTGGGTTGGTTGGAAACCACTCTTTCCGTGCCCACAATCACACATTAGCACAAGGGCACGGTCCAGGGACATATGAAGAAGGGTTTAGTGAAAAGGAGCTAGCACTCGTGAACTGAAGAGCGCTAGAAAGCACAGAAAAAGGGTGCGGGTGTCACAGGAGTTGCACCAAACGAAGGAAAGGGGCATGTGTATAATTTTTTTGGGTTCATTCAGGAGCCTAAAGAGTCATTATGACTCAACTATTGGAATTATATAGAGATCGAGAGGTCACAAAACCCCAAAGGGGAGGGGGGGATGCATCATTGAGGATGCAAAACTTCTCAGGAAAATAGTTTATAATGCAAAGAGAGAATCAACAAGAGGCTCAATACTACAATCAAGGGCATGATATGCAATCACAACTTAATGCCAAAAAATTTTCTTTTTCATAATATTAGTCTACTTGGTTTGAAAAAGGGATAAACTTGTACCAAATAGACGTCCTTTCAAATCCAACTTATGAGTGTGAGAGAGACAAGTTCACTCGGAAATATTTTCACTTTTTGAAAATGAGTCGGAAAAGATCTTAAATCATACTCATTGAGAGGATTCTTAGAGACATGTCATGGGGGAGGCCAAGCCTCTCGTGATGGACTTCTGTGAAAGGTCAGCATCTTACGAATAACTGACACAAGATTGGGAAAACCCAAAGCTCTCCAAGTTGAGGAGGATAAAGTTCTCGCGGAGGTTACCTTCTCCATGATATATCAGATAATGTCTCTTACTTGAAAAGGCATAGGAGGAGGCATTGGATACCCCACCAGACCGTCCCAATTGAAGAGAACCTCTTCAGGACTTGGAGGGAGAGTGCTCGGGGAGAGTAACACTCTCTCTTGTTCAGAAGATACAGTACTAGAAATTCTAATGATATGGTTGAAGGATGCATCACCCTCCAAGGGAAGGGTTGGATTGACTGGAGATTTCACTGGTGCGACCACTTCTTTGACCATGGGTCAAATAGGATGCATGACAATAAGGCTAGGAGACGCATCACGCTAAAAAATGGGGGTGTGGTCAGGTGATGATTGCATTGGCATGACTTCCATGTCAATCAAAGGAGAAACATAGTGTGGGGAAACCATAGACACCTTAGAGCCTGAAGGGCCCCCAGGTGAGAACCATGCTTTCGATATTTAGATAGTAGAAGGACACAAATGAATAAGGTGATCTCCTTTGCAAGTCATGCAAAGGAATCTGGGCTCACGTCTGATACGTCTAGGATTTTCAATCGTATGAATTCCCCCAACATCATTTATAATGGCTGGAGACATGCTCTTAGAATGACTGGAAGAGGCTGGGGGTTCATCTCCCACCTAATGCATAGAGTTTGGAGATGTGACATCTATATGACTCATGGCGACTAGAGTGATGCCCCCAACATGACTAGCAATGACTGGTTGTGGGTCTTCAAAATGACTTGCAGAGGTTGTCAACCAATCTCTGACATGACTAAAAGTGGTTGGTGATGGACCTCCACTATGACTGATAGTTATTGGACTAGCGATGATGGTGAGTTGTGGCATTTGAGACCAAGGTCTCGGGAAACACTGGTTTTGAGACATTGCAGGCCAGGAAGGGTCTTGGTTTACACCATGTCCCTATCCGGAAAGGTAGTATCCTCTGCCTAACTAATCCATAGAGGTTTTTACGAGCATAATCATTGAAGGAGATGTCTACGAAGAGACAAAAGTATGATAAGGATTATTCAGGTGAGGATATGTGTTGCCCCCATGTGAAGGGATTCCATGGAGAGGGTAGCCCGAACCATGAAACTGATTACCCCTGTATGAAAGACCCAAAGATATATGTGGAACCGCCATGGGAAAAGTGTTCATACAAATTGGCATGGTGAATGAATGATGAACAAATGGGGTGTAGTAAGTAGAAGAGCCACTCATTTGCGTACTGGATCCTAAACAAAATAGCTAGGATTGGATCCGTAAGAGTTGAGATTCCAACCTCCCACAATGAGAGTTGGTTGAGGGACATGAATCCTATCAAATGAATACGTAGACGACGAGGCCATGGTGCCCCCAGATCCATGTGTTGTTGCTGCCTTGTGTTAAAAGTGAATCTAAGCTAATAATAAAATTGCAAGTTACCCTGAATTCATCCTCATCAATCTCAACTCGAGGTCTTGGCTGTATTTGTACTTGGATCTCAGAGTTAACAATTTATCTTCTTCAACCCTTGAAAGGGAAACGATGAAGTTCAGAACGGTGGATTTAATAGGAAACAAAGAAAGGAATAAAAAGAGAAGCGATTATAAGTTTCAGTAGAAATCGATGACGATATATCTCATGATTGAAAAGGAATCAAGAGAGCCAATTGTACATGCCGAGAGGAAATGTAATTCACTGAGTCATTATCACCCAAAAAGTAAAACTGGGCTTGAAATAATCATTAAAACTGTGTTATAATGTTCACCAGATATAGGACTATCAAAAAGGTCGAGTAAATCAGGTGGAAAGAAGAAATTACAGGCCACGTGCATTACTCTTTCCATTTTTCTTTCACTACTCTTGAAGAAAAAAAATAAAAAAAATAATACACACACACATATATATATCCAAAAGTGAAAACTACTTTTGCACGGCCTGCCAGTCAGTGTGTCTCCTCATAGGGGAGGTGATGGCCTGTTTACAGTGGATACATCTAGGATGCGTGGATAGTTTTAAATCCTCCTCATTTCTCCACCATATGATCCAAATGCGTATCTGGGAACTCGCCCCATCCCATCCCACTTTTCCAATTCTGATCTGCCCACACACATAGATGGAGTGTGAGGTGAGGTGATTCAATGGACTACTCCCTTTGTTGTGATATGGGCCTTCATTTCCCCACCATATGATCCCAATGTGTATCTGGGAACTCGCCCCGTCCCATCCCGCTTTTCCAATTCTGATCTGCCCACACGCATAGATGGAGTGTGAGGTGAGGCAGTTCAACGGACTACTACCTTTGTTGTGATATGGGCCCGGACACAGTAGAGGCATCAACAACGATAGAGTGCCTAGTTGACTTCGATCTAGCCCTTCCACCAGGCTTTAATAACCAAGCATCAATAGCAAGATATTTCACCATTTGATGCTTTAAGCATAGCTAAATAGGCATGTTCGAGGTCCGGCATGAGACGAGAATCTTTCTGAGAGAGGCAAAACTCAATCCTCCTGTAAGAATTGTAGAGAACTTAAACCAATTTCTTTATATCAGACCTTGTGACTACAACAAGTCAGCGGAAGGAAGTCCTTGTTATGTAGTGCAGCTCTGTCTTCTGGGCGTGTTCCTGGAAGAAACTTCCAAATAAAAAAAAAACATATGCAACATCCCTATGGTAAGAATATGACAAGCCCTGACCTTGAAATTTAGATATTTTGATCTCTGCACGAAAGAATTAGTCCCAAACAAGAAATTTCTGATCGATATTTACATCGATTATAAATTCCTAACTAACTGACAGGTATCCATCTTGAAAATTGATCCTTGCCCAAAACTGGGTTACTTGGGCCAAAGAAAATTGGTCACCAACAACCGAGCTCACTATATAGTGGCACCATGTTTCTTCTCTTCCTCTCCTTCTCATCCTCCGAGAACACCACCTACTGCTGCTGTGCTTCCATGGTGGGAGAATCCGCAGCTGCCCATGGATCTAGAACATCGTAACGCTTGCATTTCTTGAGTGGTTGATCTAACACTACCATCATTGAAATATCAATTCACAACAAATACAACCGCCATAGAAATACCTTATCCCCCTCGTGCCACTCCCTCGCTAATTGAACTCAATGACAAAATTTTCATTAATTGAGCGCATCCGCTTGCATATCAACTTCTGCTAATGCAGGAAACCGTTGTTGATTTGAACAAAGTTGTTCTGGCTCTGCGATTTGTTCAGGTATGACAAAGTGAAACATAACGCTTCCATCTAAAAAAATCTACCGAAATATGCAAAGGCTGGGCATGTAAGGAGATACTGCCATAAAATAAAATTAAAATTAAGACGAAAATTGCACGCAAGTGATGAACATCCTCCATTACTCAACAATATAACAGAGTCGGATAATAAGATCGAATAAACTTTCCTGGAAAGTTGATGTCTCCGTTTTGTGATAGAAACCAAAGTTTTCTTCTTAGAGATATATAGGCTTGAAGAAGTTAAAAAAAAAAAAAGATTCCCGACCTTGAGTCCTCTGCTCTGTGGGGTTACAGTAATAAATTCGAGCATTAACTATAGATTCACCGCCATTTAGCCCCACCTAAGAATTCAATGCCATTATGCCTTGAAAACGACTACAGCCTCTTGCGTATCAATGCCTTTATGCCTTGAAAACAATGACCTACTACATTGATCTAAGTTGTGTAGGACAATGTTCCTTTATCTTTTTGGTATTCGTTCATTTATGGCGGCTGTACATTTTAGTGTTATTTAAGTCATTATTTTGTAAATTGTAGGTTTAATAGGAATTGATAAACAATCATCATCTGCGGTCCCTATGACAATCAGTTCCGGTCATCACAACAATCTCTATCGTTGTCAAATTACAAGGAACCGACTTACTTTCAAACAAGGAAGGAAGTAGCTCTCTTATGAAAGAAGGATGGAAGTAACTAGGGTTTAAATTAAGGAACTCTTTTTTTTTTCTTTCACCAACTTTAACATGGATTTAATTACTTTATGTTTGATGAGGACTTTTACTAGTAAAAAACCATAGTAAAACTAATAAATGAGGACTTTTTTTACTAATACAAAAACCATTAAGTTTTACTAGTACAAAAACCATAGTAAACTAATAAATGAGGACTTTTTTTTTTAAGTAATCTAGGTTAATTAAATCAACCTTGAATTGTGAGAAATCTATTAAGTATTGTATAAATATATGAGTTCAATTGTGAGTAAGTATGTAAGAAATAGTGATGTGGTGAATAGTGATAAATATACATTGTGTTCTATGTGTTAGTATATAATATTGTTTTTAACCACCCACTTCCACCTTGGATCTCTTATAAAATATCAAAGTAGTATCAAATGGTTTTATAATAGGTTTAATACCATATAAATTAATCACATATAATAATGGTTAGGGTATTTTGACCATAAGGTAATGATGTCAAAATTAATAAGGGTAAAGGAAAATTATGTGTTTCAATTTTACTATAATAATTTTAATAAAGATTAATTTGAAATAGTAAAATCTGTTGTCAGAATAAATCAATTAGATTAAAATGTGTTATATATTTAAATTATAAATGTGGTGCATAGGTTTGTGTAGCTACCTTGTTATGGAAATAGGGTGGCATCAAGAGTATAAGTCCATCACATTGCAATAGGGAAACAACAATACAATGACTGTAAGTGTAGAATTATGTAACCCCTTAAAGCTAGAGTATGGAATAGAGAATTCAAAGTGAATATTATAATTAAAGACCAAATTGATATGATTTAAGGTTAGGGTGATCGTATTGAAAAAAAAAATCTTGTAACTTAGAAAATAAATTATTGAAGTCGAAAACATTGTGTAATGTATGACTTAGGAGTCATCCTCCACTTTATTAGTAAGTGGAAGGCCTTTAGTAAATTTTATTTTGGATAAAAACATAGTCATAAGATTGGTTTGTAGTGATTATAAGGGAGAATCTAACCTTAGTAATGTTAAGAGTGAAGGACACATCAATGTTACAAGAAAGACATTTACCACTTACAAGTTAGCAAGGGGCTGGTTTCATGGGGAGGTCAACGAATTTTAAGGTCTCCATAATATTTATGATTATCAAAAACAACTAATGATGTGTTCTACTCTTAATTATTGTGTATTATATGTTTTGTGTATGAGAATATCTATGGATTTCTGGTGATACTTATTCTCCATAGAGGAAGGGTCATGTAACCATTTATCGTTGGCTAGAAAAGACTATATAGTTAATGGAGAATTTGGTGTGGTGTGTAATTGGAAGTTTTGCTAGCTTAGGAGCATAGCTTATGCACTTGGGTTGCTTCTACACTTAAGTGTGAGTGAGAAAGTCTTGACCCTAGAGAGGGTGTAGTGCCAAGTCTACCACCATAGCAGTTATGGATTGTTTTAATCAATTACCTAGGTTAGTGTGGTCATATGGTATACTGTAAGTGGGCTTATGTTGTGAACCTAGAACTTGAGTTTGGAATGATAAACGAAATATCATGATGCTATTTTTATTTATACCATAATGTGTGATGGGGTATATCGACCAATGTGATGTTAGGTCAAATCATGTTTAATTGTTGAGCTGAATTAATGATACTAAAGTAGTGGAGTTCATCTATAGTTGACTTAAGTGCCTAGGACTACATTGCAATTGATGAGCTTCAACAGACCATGGAGGAGGTATTTCATTGGTATTTTTTTTACTTTTGTTTTAAGTTTTAAATCTTAGACTTGACATATTACTTATTTCATCATGTTATTTATAGTTATCATTGAACAAATGGAAAATTGTTGTGGAAATGAAAATCAATGAAATTATGTTAAATCAAATTTGTTAATGCATATGTATTTAAAGAGTGATTAATTGTCTAACATCCTAGATGGGTGTTACAACATTGCCCACAAATTCAACCAAAGACAGGTTTCTTGTCATTCCACATACACTTAACAGTCACCATAGAGACCTAAGAAGACTCAACAATCATCAAAACCTACCCAACAACCACCAAACCCAAAAATCAAGCAACAAAGGTTGATGTACGTGAATGTTCAAGGGAAACACATGTATGTACAAAGCTTGCAGAAGTATAACACGTGTATGTACGTGACTATCAAGCAAAAACCCGCGTATGTGTGTCAAAACACAGCTAGGCTAAGAAGAAGGCTGAAAAACTTAGACTTAGAGTGAATAGAGGCTGTCAAGCAATCATATGACAAGAAACTCAATATTAATGAGAGAAATCTAAGGAGAAAAACACTCCAAACCCTGAAAAAGAAGATTATATCCCCAATATGGTCGCCAATTCTGTTAGGAGGAAAATCTCTTTATGGCTAGGGGTAAACCACATCAGACGGAAATGACTGTAGAAATCAACTCTAATATCAAGTATGCTATATAAACAAATATTCTAACAAGACAAGATAAGAATCCTAGCTCGTCTAGATGTTCGATGAAGTCCACCGTTGAGCACTTGACCCAAAGCTGTATACTTGCAACTAGTCCTCAACAACCAAGAAACACAAGAATATGGTGATAATATATGATGTTAGCACATTCAATAGCATAATCCATCAATATTCATAACAAATACGCCCATGGAATAACAATTCAAATATTTGCGAGATATTAATTGGACGAGAAAAGAATATTTCTATTAAATATAATCAGCATAAGTGAATGAGTTACAAACTTTTGTGTTGGCACAGTTCAGAACCGAGAAAATAAGTTCCTTCCAGCCGGGCCTCCACCACTTCAATCCTCCACTAAAGGCAATCTCATATAAGAGAGACAATGAAGTTCTCAATCAATAAGGGAATATCTTGGGGGCTACACAATGTGTTCACACTTAAAGGACAAAGGGATGTAGACTCATTGTGAAGTGAATAATTTCTTCATAGTAACTTTGCTCTCAAAGTTGAATTCTTTCTCCTCTTTTCCATAGCTCGGATTTGGTCTATTTATATCCTTCAAGTGGAATTGAAGGGCCGAGTCGGAACATTTCCAGTATATGGAAGGCCAAGGATCATTGATCTCATGACGTGACATGGAAACCCGACACCATTTTTCATTTTTGGGCACATTTCCTGATGTACGCAGGCTGTAGTGGTGCAACCTGATTATACACATGCTGTAATATAGGCAGGGCGTGTATATGTGGAAAAATTATATTTTTAGCTCTAGGATTTGCAAAAAAGGGACTTCAAGTCTGCATAGGGAAACAAAAAAAATCCCTCGGTGCAAGATTGCATCGGGTGAGGAAAATATTTCTATAATATCACTCCCTCTATGAATAATTGCATTTACCAATATCATCCCCCAACATTTCCCTCAATTTCACAATACACAATATCACAACAATCTCACCCAGGTCCACTTGCATCCGGTTGTTGTGTGCCGACATTTTTTTCCCACATGGGTTGTCCCACACTTTTGCCCCCCCTAGGAAATTGATACCCGTGATATTTAATCTCACAAACATGGGAGTCCATCGAGTTTCCACATCAAATAATAAACCTCACACTTCTTCTCATCATATTTCTATCTCACATGCCTATGGACTCCCATATCATTGAATGTTTCAATTGGTTCTTTTTAATGCACCTATGCATTTTCATTGACCCATAATCTCCTCTAAGATCAGTTGGCCATCACCAATCTAATCCACCTTTCACCCACCTACATAGAGACGAATCCATGGGGCATCCACCATTCATCTATCATCACACATGTCCCGCTTCCCTAGGTTGAGCCCATTCATCACTAGGGAACCCATCTCTATGATTTCACACTCAACCCAATTATTATTTATCCATTTGATAATGGTACAAATTACCTTTCTATTTCCAACAAACAAGTAGACTTAGGCCATCGCATCCAATGACACCTTTTTTTCACATGGAGGAAGACCTCATCTCCCTTGGTTGGAGTATTCATACTCAAAAACATCTTGTAGTCTTCAAACATCCATCCTATTGGAAAAACCTTGAGTATCCCAAAATCCCTTATGGTTGGTCCTCGAGTTTTCACCCATAAATACCCACTCTTTTAAACCTCACCACTCTTAGTTACAATTTGACAAAACCTTGCCATCGCTTGATTGTCCCCATGACATCATGAACTTTGTCTAGTTGAAGTTTTTGATTGCTTCCACTATCAACCATCACTTATTCTCTAACTAAGGGAAGTATTAAGACCAAGTTTTCATTGACCTTGTCCATCCTTATTGGCCACATATCACTCTTACCAGTTAGTCACAACTACCATGTTGATCAATTGATTTCAAGAGGCACTTTACTTCTTGTAGTCATGGCTTCATTCCTGTCGAACTCAACATCAGTTCCCAAGAATGTTGCAGTATCTTGGTTCTCATTACCCTACAAATGATGAACCTCAGACGGGATAGAGAGAGTCACCATTTCTCTCTACTTCCATTGAATCTGCTAATATTCGTCATCATAACTATCCATATTAGGGTGGGTATCAATTAGCAACAATTGGAGTTATCAATACTAGTTGAAGACCCATAGACTCAACATGTCATCACTTCCTTCAAATATTGAACATACATCTCAAATGTTCTCTTAAGGCTATAGGGAACATTCTCCTTCATAACCATCAATTTCCATTACCAACACCCCCGAGGTTGTTGCATATATCTACTTCATCAAGTTTTTTAGTTACAAGGTCATATTAGTCTTCATCCTTTATATGATCTGAATAGAGGCCAAATCCTCTCGTGTATCATTGTAATTAATTATGGTTATGGCATGAGCATGGGGCATGATTGCCTCATTTGTATAAAGCAAGTTCATTCTTTTTCCACAGGGTTGTTTTTTCACAGGTTAACCTCTACTTCTTCCTCCATGGGCATGTTGGATTACTAAGAAGGGGGGGGTGAATCAGTAATAGCGTAATTATAATCCTTTTTCTTCAAATGTTATATCAATGTAGAAAATGTAGAATTATTATCCAATAATGAGCAGTAAGAAATAAACAATCACATACAACACAGTACACCAGTGTTTTACGTGGAAACTCAAATCAGGAGAAAACCACATAATTCTTTTTCTTATATGTCTTGAAGAATTATATTCATTGGAAGCACCAAATTCCCTTTTTTTCCAGCTACAACTAGAAGGAGGCTCCAACCCCCTAGTTTCTCAGGCT
>CBVK0102138230.1:0-31974 GCA_900067695.1 Picea abies
GCGACTTCAAGTCACCCAGTTACCTCAATACTATAGTCATTTGGCTATCACATAGATCATCATCCTATAGGTTAGTTCACCAATAACACATATTGATGCAGATACATCACAAATTTATATAAGAATCCATATTTGCATTGACGCCCAATTAAGAAATGTATTTCTATTTACATCATGCATTGCATCTATTATACATTCACAACATAACTTGAATTGGTATACATGTACCGAACTTACCCATTTTAATTTTCATGTTCAAATAATCAAATAACTATCTTTGTCATGAGAATATATCATATAACATACAAATAGGTCTATAGGTACACATCTCAATGTCTAACCAAGTCTAACTGACTCCAAACAAATGCTAAACTTTGAATTATTAAGATTAGTAAACAACAATGTTCTAACTATCGAAGGTCAAAATATGGGGCATTACAAGATGTTGGATAAGGAGAAATTTTGGCTTCAACTTAAATTTTGTAATACGTCCCGGGAAAGGTTGGGCGCCCAAAGGGAAGGAAAGGCAAGTTCTCAAGATGGGAGCCCTCAAGAGGTATCGTAACAAAAACAGGGCAGGGCACCCAAACACAAGGCAAGGTGAGTTGGCAAGAAGTGTGGCCACCCAAACGAAGATTCATAATGAAAAATACCACATAAGGGAGCATTAGGAAATATGATGAGCCAAATGTCGAATAAGGAGAAATTTTATCTTCGAATTAACGTTTTTAAGACATCCTGGGCAAGGTTGGGCACTGGAACGCAAGGCAACACAAGTTGGAAAGAGGGACACCCTCAAGAGGAATCGTAACAAAAATTAGGCAAGGCACCCTAACACAACAGAAGGCTATTTGGAAAGAAGTGCGCCCACCCACATGAAGAGCCATAATGAAAATGAACACACAAGGGATCACGAAGGAAAAACACAAGCTAGATGTTGGAAAAGGAGAAGTTTTGGCTTCGACTTATCTTTTTTAAGATGACTTGGGAAATCTTGGGTGATCAAATGCAAGGCAAGGTGATTTGGAAAGAGTGGCACCCTCAAGAGAAATCATAAAAAAAATGAGGTTGGGGGGCCAAACACAATGAAAGGTGAGTTGGAAAGAAGTGCACCCACCCACATGAAGAGCCATAACAAAAAATGACCACACAAGGGAGCATTAGGCAGGAAGATGAATGAGATGTCGAATAAAGATAAATTTTGGCTTTGACTTAACTTTTTTAATATCGTCTATGAATGGTTGGGCTCCCAAAGGAAAGGTAAGGTGAGTTACCGAGAGGGGCACCCTCAAGTGGAATCGTAATGAAAATGAGGTTGGGTGCCCAAATGTAGGGCAAGGAGAGTTGGAAAGAAGTGTGCCCACCCACATGAAGAGCCATAAGGAAAATGACCAAAGAAGGGAGCACCAGTCAAGAAGACAAGCCAGATGTTGGATAAGAAGAAATTTTGGCTTCAACTTAACTTTTTTAATATAGTCTGGGAAAGTTTGGGCACCCAAAGGAAGGGAAAGGAAAGATTGAAATAGGAGCTCCCTCAAGTGGAATCATAATAAAAATGAGGTCGAGGGCCCAAACACAGTGTAAGGAAATTTAGCAAGAAGTGCACCCACCCACTTGAAGAGCCATAACGAAAATGACCAAACAAGGGAGCACTAATCAAGAAGACAAGTCAGATGCTAGATAAGGAGAAATTTTGACTTCGACTTAACTTTTTTAATATGGCCTCGGAAAGGCTGGGCACTCAGAGGTAAGGCAAGGCGAGTGAGAAAAAGGGACGCCCTCTAGAGGAATTGTAACAGAAACGAGGCATGTTGCCCAAATGCAACACAAGGTTACTTCAAAAGAAGTGAGCCCACCCACATGAGGATTCGTAACAAAAATGATCACACAAGGGACCACTATGAAAGAATACGAGCTAGATGCGGGATAAAGAGAAATTTTCGCTTCGATTTATCTTTTTTAAGATGCCATGTGCAAGGTTGGGCACCCAAAGGCAAGGCAAGGCAAGTTGGAAAGAGGGGCGCCCTCAAGAGGAATCGTAACAAAAACAAGGAAGGGAACCCAAACACAATGCAAGGTAAGTTCGAAATAAGTGTGATCATCCACATGAAGAACCAAAATGGAAATGATCACACAACGGAGCACTACGCTAGAAGACAAGTTGGATGCTGATAAGGCGAAATTTTGGCTTTGAATTAACTTTTTTAATACTACCTTGGAAAGGTTATGCACCCAAAGGTAGGGCAAGGAGAGTTCACAAGAGGGGCATCGTCAATAGGAATCGTAATGAAAATGAGGCAAGGCACCCGAATGCAATGCACAGCGAGTTGGCAAGAAGTTTGTCCACCCACATGAAGAGTTGTAATGAAAATGACCACACAAGGGAGCACTAGGCAAGAACATGAGTCACATGTCAGATAATGAGCAATTTTGGCTTCAACATAACTTTTTTAATACAACATAGGCAAGGATGGGTGCCCAAAGGAAAGGTAATGTGAGTTGGCAAGAGGCGAACCCTAAAGAGGAATTGTAATGAAAAAGAGGAAGGGTGCCCAAACTCAATGCAAGGTGATCTGAAAAGAAGTGTGCCCACCCACATGAAGAGTCGTAACAAAAACAACCATGCAAGGGAACACTAGGAAAGAAGATGAGCCAGATGTTGGATAAGGAGCAATTTTGGCTTCGACTTAAATATTTTAATACGGCATGGCCAAGCTTGGACACACAAAGGTAAGGCAACACGAGTTGGCAAGAGGGGCACCCTCAAGGGGAATCGTAACTAAAATGAGGGAGGGATCCCAAACACAATGCAAGGTGATTTGGGAAGAAGTGCACCCACCCACATGAAGAGTCATAACAAAAACAACCACACAAGGGAGCACTAGAAAAGAAGACAGTCAGATGTTGGATAAAGAGAAATTTTTAATATGGCCTAGGAAAGGTTGTGCACCCAAAGGAAAGGAAAGGCGATTTGGAAAGAGGGGCGCCCCAAAGAGGAATCATAATGAAAATGAGGCAGGGAACTTAAACACAACATAAGGGAATTTGGCAAGAAGTGTGCCCATCCACATGAAGAGACGTAACGAAAACTACCACACAAGGGAGCACTAGGAAAGAAGACGAGTTGGATGCTAGATAAGGAGCAATTTTGGCTTCGACTTAAATTCTTTAATGTGGCCTAGGAAAGGTTGGGCGTCCAAATGTAAGACAAGGTAACTTGGCATGAGGGGCACCCTCAAGAGGAATTGTAATGAAAACTAGGTAGGGAGCCCAAATGAAATGCAAGGTGATTTGGTAAGAAGTGCACCCACCCACATGAAAATCCATAATGAAAATGACCACACAAGGGTGCACTAGGCAGGAAGATGAGCCAAATGTCAAATAAAGAGAAATTTTGGCTTTGACTTAAGTTTTTTAATACGTCCTGAGAAAGTTTAGATGCCCAGAGGCAAGGCAAGTCAAGTTGTAAAGATGGGTGCCCTCAAGAGGAATCGTAATGAAAAGGAGGCAGGGTGCCCAAATGAAATGCAAGGTGAGTTGGTAAGAAGTGTGCCCACCCACATGAAGAGTTGTAACGAAAACAACCACACAAGGGATCACTTGGGTGCCCAAAGGCAAGTTAAGGTGAGTTGGTAAGAGGGGTTCCCTCAAGTGGAATCATACTGAAAATGAGGTAGGGCACCCAAACACAATGCAAGTCCACTTTTCAAGAAGTTCTCCCAACAACATGAAGATCCATAAGGAAAATGACCACACAAGGGACCACTACGCAAGAATACAAGCCAAATGCGGGATAAAAAGAAATTTTGGTTTCAATTTAACTTTTTAAAAGATGGCCTAGTCAAACTTCAGTGCCCAAAGGCAAGGTGAGAGGAGTTGGAAAGAGGGGTGCCCTCAAGAGGAATTGTAACAAAAACAAGGAAGGGAAACCAAACGCAATGCAAGGAAAGTTTTAAAGAAGTGTGCTCACCCACATGAAGATCCATAACAAAAACGACCACACAACGGAGCACTAGGCTAGAAGACAAGTTTGATGTTGAATAAGGAGAAATTTTGGCTTCGACTTAACTTTTTTAATATATACGGGGAAAGGTTGGGTGCCCAAAGGAAAGGCAAGGTGAGTTAGCAAGAGGGGATCCCTCAAGTGGAATCGTAATGAAAACAAGGTTGGGCACCCAAACGTAGGGCAAGGAGAGTTGGCAAGAATTGCGCCCACCCACATGAAGTGTCATAAGGAAAATGACCAAAGAAGGGAGCACTAGTCAAGAAGATGAGCCAGATGTTAGATAAGGAGAAATTTTGGCCTCGACTTAACTTTCTTAATATGGTCTGGGAAAGTTTGGGTGCCCAAAGGAAAGGAAAGGCAAGTTGGAAATACGGGCTCCCTCAAGTGGAATCGTAACGAAAATGAGGTTAGGTGCCCAAACATAGTGCAAGGAAATTTTGTAAGAAGTGCACCCACCCACATGAAGAGCCATAATGAAAATGACCAAACAAGGGAGCACTAATCAAGAAGACGAGTCAGATGCCAGATAAGGAGAAACTTTGTCTTTGACTTAACATTTTTAATACGGCCTGGGCAAGGCTGGGCGGCCAAAGGCAAGGCAAGGCGAGTGGGAAAATGGGACGCCCTCTAGAGGAATCCTAACAGAAACGAGGCATGTTGCCCAAATGCAACACAAGGTGACTTTGCAAGAAGTGCACCCACCCACATGAAGATCCATAATGAAAACGACCACACAAGGGAGCACTATGCAAGAATACGTGCTGGATATGGGATAAAGAGAAATTTTGGCTTTGATTTATCTTTTTTAAGATGTCATGTGCAAGATTAAGTGCCCAAAGACAAGGCAAGGCAAGTTGGAAAGAGGGGCGCCCTCGAGAGGAATCATAACAAAAACAAGAAAGGGAACCCAAAGGCAACACAAGGTAAGTTTGAAAGAAGTGTGATCATCCACATGAAGAGCCGAAACAGAAACAATCACACAACAAAGCACTAGGCTAGAAAACAAGTTCAATGCTAGATAATGATAAATTTTGGCTTCGAATTAAATTTTTTAATACGACCTAGGAAAGGTTGGGCGCCCAAAGGCAGGGCAAGGAGAGTTCTCAAGAGGGGGTTCATCAATAGGAATCATAATGAAAATGAGGCAAGGCCCCCAAATTCAATCCAAGGTGAGTTGGCAAGAAGTGTGTCCACCCACATGAAGAGTCCTAATGAAAACGACCACACAAGGGAGCACTAGGAAAGAACATGAGTCAAATGTTGGATAACGAGCAATTTTGGCTTCAACATAACGTTTTAATACAACATAGGAAATGATGGGTGCCCAAAGGAAAGGTAATGTGAGTTGGCAAGAGGCGCACCCTAAAGAGTAATTGTAATGAAAAAGAGGAAGGATGCCCAAACACAATGCACAATGATCTGACAAAATGTGTGCCCATCCACATGAAGAGTTGTAAAAAACACAACCACACAAGGGAGCACTAGGAAAGAAGATGAGCCAGATGTCAGATAAGGAGCAATTTTGGCTTCAACTTAAATATTTTAATACAGCATGGGCAAGCTTGGACACGCAAAGGTAAGGCAACAGAAGTTGGCAAGAGGGGTGCCCTCAAGTGGAATCGTAAATAAAATGAGGCACAGCTCCTAAACGCAATGGAAGGTGAGTTGGGAAGAAGTGCACCTACCCACATGAAGAGTTGTAATGAAAATAACAACACAAGGGAGCACTAGGAAAGAAGACACTTCAGATGCTGGATAAGGAGAAATTTTGTCTTGGACTTAACCTTTATAATATGGCCTAGGAAAGGTTGTGCACCGAAAGGCAAGGAAAGGCAAGTTGGAAAGAGGGGCACCCTCAAGAGGAATCATAACGAAAATGAGGCAGGGAACCTGAACGCAACACAAGGAAATTTGCAAATAAGTACGCCCACCCACATGAAGAGACGTAACGAAAACTACCACACAAGGGAGCACTAGGAAAGAAGATGAGTTGGATGCCAGATAAGGAGCATTTTTGGATTCGACTTAAATTTTTTAATATGGCCTGGGCAAGGTTGGGTGTCCAAACGTAAGAAAAGGTGACTTGGCATGAGGGGTACCCTCAAGAGGAATTGTAATGAAAACGAGGTAGGGAGCCTAAATGAAATGCAAGGTGATTTGGCAAGAAGTGTGCCCACCCACATGAAGAGCCATAATGAAAACGACCACACAAGGGTGCACTAGGAAAGAAGATGAGCCGAATGTCAAATAAAGAGAAATTTTAGCTTTGATGTAACTTTTTTAATATGTCTTGGGAAAGTTTAGACGCCTAGAGGCAAGGCAAGGTGAGTTGGAAAGACAGGCACCCTCAAGATGAATCGTAATGAAAATGAGGCAGGGTGCCCAAATGAAATGCAAGGTGAGTTGGAAATAAGTGTGCCCACCCACATGAAGAGCCGTAATGAAAACAACCACACAAGGGAGCACTTGGGTGCCCAAAGGAAAGTTAAGGTGAGTTGGCAAGAGGGGTTCCCTCAAGAAGAATCGTAATGAAAATGAGGTAGGGCGCCCAAACACAATGCAAGGCCACTTCGCAAGAAGTTTTCCCAACAACATGAAGATCCATAATGACAACGACCACACAAGGAAGCACTACGCAAGAATACGAGGCAAATGCGAGAAAAAGAGAAATTTTGGCTTTGATTTATCTTTTTAAAAGATGGCTTGGTCAACGTTGGGAGCCCAAAGGCAAGGCAAGGTGAGTTGGAAAGAGGATCACCCTCAAGAGGAATCGTAACAAAAATAAGGAAGGGAACCCAAACACAATGCAAGGAAACTTTGAAAGAAGTGTGCTCACCCACATGAAGAGCTATATCAAAAATGACCACACAATAGAGCACTAGTCTACAAGACAAGTTGGATGTCGGATAAGGAGAAATTTTGGCTTCAACTTAACTTTTTTAGTATGTCCTGGGAAAGGTTGGGCACCCAAAGGCAAGGCAAGGCGAGTTCGCAAGAGGGGATCTCTCAAGAGGAATCATAATGAAATGAGGTAGTGTATCCAAATGAAATGCAAGGCAAGTTGGCAAGAAGTGTGACCACCCATATGAAGAGACATAACGAAAACAACCACATAAGGGAGCATTAGGCAAGACGATGAGTCAAATTTTGAATAAGGATCAATTTTGACTTTGAATTAACTTTTTTAAGACGTCCTAAGCAAGGTTGGTTGTTGTAACGCAAGGCAACGCGAGTTGGAAAGAGTGGCTCCCTCAAGAAGAATCATAACAAAAATGAGGCAGGGTGCCCAAACACAACACAAGGTGAGTTTACAAGAAGTGAGCCCACCCACATGAAGAGTCGTAATGAAAATGACCACACAATGGAGCATTAGGCAAGAAGTCGACTGAGATGTCGAATAAACAGAAATTTTGGCTTTGACATAACTTTCTAAATATGGTCTATGAAGGGTTGGGTGCCCAAAGGCAAGGCAAGGTGAGTTAGAAAGAGGGGTTGCCTCAAGTGGAGTCATAACGAAAATGAGGTTGGGTGCCCAAATGCAGGGCATGGAGAGTTGGAAAGAAGTGCGCCCACCCACATGAAGAGCCATAAGGAAAATGACCAAAGAAGAGAACACTAGTCAAGAAGATGAGCCAGATGTCCGATAAGGAGAAATTTTGGCTTCGACTTAACTTTTTAATACGGTCTAGGAAAGTTTGAGCACCCAAAGGAAAGGAAAGGCAAGTTGGAAATAGTGTCTCCCTCAAGTCGAATCGTAATGAAAATGAGGTCGGGCACCCAAACGAAGCGTAAGGAAAGTTAGCAAGAAGTGCGCCCACCCACATGAAGAGCCATAAGTAAAATGACCAAAGAAGGGAGCACTAGTCAAGAAGACGAGCCGAATTTTGTATAAGGAGAAATTTTGACTTCGACTTAACTTTTTTAATATGGCCTGCGCAAGTTTGGGCGCCCAAAGGAAAGGCAAGTTCAATTGGAAAGAGATTTTCCCTCAAGAGGAATTGTAACAAAAATGAGGTAGGGCACCCAAATTCAACACATGGCGAGTTGGAAAGAAGTCCACCCACCCACATGAAGAGTTGTAATTAAAATGACCAAACAAGTGAGCACTAAGAAATAAGATGAGTCACATGCGAGATAAGGAGAAATTTTGGCTTCAACTCAATGGTTTTAATAAGACCTATGAAATATTTGGTGCCAAAAGGCTAGACAAGGCATGTTTGCAAGAAGAGAACCCTAAAGACAAATCATAATGAAAATGAGGTAGGGAACCCTAACGCAACACAAGGTGATTTGGAAATAAGTACGCCCACACATATGAAGAGGAGAAATGAAAACAACCACATAGGGGAGCGCTAAGGAAGAATGCGAGTTGGATGTCAGATAAAGAGAAATTTTGGCTTCAACTTAACTTTTTTAATATGGCCTCGGCATGGTTGGGTTCCCAAAGGCAAGGCAAGCAGAGTTGGCAAGAGGGGTGCTCTCAAGGGGAATCATAACGAAAATGAGCCAGGGCACCCTCAAGTGGAATTGTAACAAAAATGAGGCAGGGTTCCCAAACATAATGCAAGGCAAGCTGGAAAGAAGTGCGCCCACCCACATGAAGAGTCTTAAGGAAAACAACCACACAAGGGAGCACTAGGAAAGATGATGAGTCAGATGTCAGATAAAGTTAAATGTTGGCTTTGAATTAGCTTTTTTAATATGGCCTAGGCAAGGTTGGGTGCCCAAAGGCAAGGCAAGGAAAGTTGGCAAGAGGGGCACCCTCAAGAGGAATCATAACTAAAATTAGGTAGGGTGCCCAAACACAATGCAAGGCGAGTCGGAAAGAAGTATGCCCACCCACGTAAAGATCCATAATGAAAATGACCACACAAGGGTTCACTAGGCAAGAAGATGAGGAGTATGATAGATATGGAGTAATTTTGGTTTCTACTTAATTTTTAAATACAACCTAGGAAATTGTGGGCACCGAAAGGCAACCCAAGGCGAGTTGGAAATAGTGGCACCCTCAAGAGTAATTGCAACAAAAATGAGGTAGGTAACCCAAATGCAACACAAGGTGAGTAGGAAAGAAGTGTTCCCACCCACATGAAGAGTTGTAACGAAAACAAGCACACAACGAAACATTAGGGAAGAAGACGAGTTGGATGATGGATAAGAAGAAATTTTGGCTTCAACTTAACTTTTTTAATACGAACTGGGAAATTTTTTGTGCCTAAAGGCAAGGCAAGGTGAGTTTCCAAGAGGGGAGACCTTAAGAGGAATCATAACAAAAATGAGGTAGGGCCCCCAACTACAATGAAAGGGGAGTTGGAAAGAAGTGTGGCCATCCACATGAAGAGCCGTAATGGAAACTACCACACAAGGGAACACTAGGAAAGAAGATGAGTCGAGTGTCGGATAAGGATAAATTTTGGCTTCTACTTAACTTTTTTAAGACGTCCTAGGCAAGGATGGGTGTCATAAGGCAAGGCAACACAAGTTGGAAAGAGGGGATCCCTCAATAGGAATCATAAAAAAAATCAGGCAGGGCATCCAAATGCAACACAAGGTGAGTTGGAAAGAAGTGCACCCACCCACATAAAGAGACATAATGAAAACGACCACACAAGGGAGCACTAGGGAAGAAGAGGAGCCAAATGTTGGATAAGGAAAATTTTTGTCTTCAACTTAGCTTTTTTAAGAAGGCCTGGGCAAGGTTGCATGACCATGGGCAAGGGAAGGTGAGTTGGAAAGAGAGTCACCCTCAAGATAAATTGTAATGAAAACGAGGTAGGGCACCCAAACACAACAAAAGGAGAGTTGGAAGAAGTGCGCCCACCCCCATGAAGAGTTGTAACAAAAACAAACACACAAGGGATCACTAGGAAAGAACACGAGTGAGATTTCGGATAAAGAGAAATTTTTGCTTTGAATTAAATTTTTTAATATGGTCTAGGAAAGGTTGGGAACCTAAAGGCAAGGAAAGTCACTTTTCCAAGAGGGGCACCCTCAAGTGGAATTGTAAAAAAAATGAGGTTGGGCATCCAAACGCAACAAAAGGCAAGTTGGCAAGAAGTGCGCCCACCCACATGAAGCGCCATAACAAAAATGACCAAACAAGGGAGCAATAGTCAAGACGACAAGTCAGATACCAGATAAGGAGCAATTTTGGCTTCGACTTAAATTTTTTAATACAACCTGGGAAAGGTTTGGTGCCCAAAGACAAGGAAAGGCAAGTTGGCAAAAGGGTCACCCTCAAGAGGAATTGTAACAAAAACGATGCACAACACCCGAATTCAATGCAAGGGGAGTTGGTAAGAAGTGAACCCACCCAGATGAAGAGCTGTAATGAAAACGACCAGACAAGGGAGCACTAGGAAAGAAGATGAGTCAGATGTCGGATAAGAAGAAATTTTGGCTTCGACTTAACTTTTTTAATACAACCTGGTCAAGGTTGGGCACCCAAAGTCAAGGAAAGGTGAGTTGGAAAGAGGGGCACACTCAAGAGGAATCATAATCAAAACTAGGTAGGGTATCCAAACACAACGCATGGTGAGTTGGCAAGAAGTGTTCTCACCCACATGAAGAGTAGTAATGAAAATGACTAGACAACGGAGCTCTAGTCAAGAAGACAATCTAGATGCTAGATAAGGAGAAATTTTGGCTTTGAATTAACCTTTTTAATACGGCTTGGGAAATGTTGGGTGCCCAAAGGCAAGGCAAGGAGAGTTGGGAAGAGGAGCAACCTCAAGATGAATCATAACGAAAATGAGGTAGGGAACCTATATGCAACACAAGGTGAGTTGGAAATAAGTGTGCCCACCCACACGAAGATCTATAATGAAAACAATCACACAAGGGAGCACTAGGAAAGAAGATGAGTATGATGTTGGATAAGGAGCAATTTTTCCTTTGACATAAATTTTTTAATACGACTTGGGGAATGTTGGGCACCCCAAGTCAAGGCAAGGTGAGTTTGCAAGAGGCACGCCCTCAAGAGGAATCATAACGAAAATGAGGAAGGGTGCCCAAACACAATGCAGGGCGAGTTGGAAAGAAGTGTGCCCACCCACATGAAGATCTGTAACAAAAATGACCACACAAGGGAGCACTAGGTAAGAAGACGAGCCAGATGTTAGATAAGGAGAAATTTTGTCTTCGACTTAAATTTTTTAATACAGAATGAGCAAGGTTGGGCACCCAAAGGTAAATCAACACAAGTTGACAAGAGGGGCTAACTCACTAGGGATCGTAATGAAAACAAGGTAGAATGGCCAAAAACAATGCTAGGAGAGTTGGTAAGAAGTGTGCCAACCCACATAAAGTGTATAAATGAAAACAACCCCACAAGGGATAACCAGGAAAGAAGATGTGTCAGATGTCAGATAAAGAGAAATTTTGGATTGGACTTAACTTTTTTAATACGGCTTGGGAAAGGTTGTGTGACCAAAGGAAAGGTAAGGAGAGTGGGAAAGAGGGGCTCCCTCAAGAGGAATCATAACGAAAACAAGGCAGGGCACCCAAATGCAGCACAAGGAGAGTTGGAAATAGGTGTGCCCATCCACATGAAGAGACGTAATGAAAATGACCACATAAGGGAGCACTACGAAAGAGGACGAGTTGGATGCCAGATAAGGAGCATTTTTGTCTTTGACATAATTTTTTTAATACGGCATGTGCAAGGTTGGACGCCCAAAGCGAAGACAAGGTGACTTGGAAAGAGGGTCACCGTCAAGAGGAATCGTAACAAAAATGAGGCAGGGAGCCCAAATGCAATGCAAGGTGAGTTGGCAAGAAGTGCACCCACCCACCTGAAGAGCCATAAGGAAAACGACCACACAAGGGTGCACTAGGAAAGAGGACGAGCCAGATGCCAGATAAGGATCAATTTTGGCTTCAAATTAACTTTTTTAATACATTGTGGGAAAGGTTAGGCACCCAAAGGCAAGGCAAGCCAAGTTGGAAAGAGGGGATTCATCAAGAGGAATCATAATGAAAATGATGTAGGGTGCCCAAACGCAACACAAGGTGAGTTGGCAATAATCGTGCCCTCCCACAGTAAGAGTCGTAACGAAAATGACCACACAAGGGAGAACTAAGAAAGAAGAAGAGTCAGATGTTGGATAAGGAGAAATTTTGGCTTCGACTTAACTTTTTTAATATGGACAAGGAAAGGTTGGGTGCCCAAAGGTAAGTTAAGGTGAGTTGGAAAGAGGGGTTCCCTCAAGAGGAATTGTAATGATAATGAAGAAGGGCACCCAAACAAAAAACAAGGTGACTTCACAAGAAGTGCGCCCACAAGGGAACACTATGCAAGAAGTTGAGCCAGATTCTGGATAAAGAGCAATTTGGATTTGATTTAAATTTTTTAAGATGGCGTGGGAAAGGTTTGGTTCCCTAAGGCAAGAAAAGGCAAGCTGGAAAGAGGGGTACCCTCAGAAGGAATTATAATGAAAACAAGGAAGGGAAACCAAATGAAAGGCAAGGCGAGTTGGCAAGAAGTGTCCTCCCCCACATGAAGAGCTATAACGAAAATGACCACACAACGGAGAACTAGGAAAGAAGATGATATGGATGTTGCATTGGAGAAATTTTGTCTTTGAGTTAACTTTTTTAATACATGCTAGGCAAGCTTGGGTGCCTAAAGGAAAGGCAAGGTGAGTTTGTAAGAGGGGCACCCTCAAGAGGAACCATAAAAAAAATGAGGCAGGGCACCCAAACATAATGCAAATAGAGTTGGAAAGAAGTGCGGCCACTCACATGAAGAACCGTAATGAAAATGACCACATAAGGGAGCACTAGGCAAGATGATGAGCCAAATATTGTATAAGGAGCAATTTTGGCTTCGAATTAACTTTTTTAAGATGTCCTGGGTAAGGTTTGGAATCAAAAGGCAAGGCTATGCGAGTTGGAAATATGGGCTCCCTCAACAGGAATCATAAAAAAAATGAGTCAGCGCTCCCAAACGCAACACAAGGCATGTTGGAAAGAAGTGGCCCCACCGACATGAAGAGCCATAATGAAAATGACCACACAAGGGAGGACTAGGGAAGAAGACGAGACGAATGCTAGATAACAAGCAATTTGGGCTTCGATTTAGATTTTTTAAGACTACCTAGGTAAGGTTGGGAACCCAAAGACAAGGCAAGGCAAGTTGGAAAGAGTGGCACCCTCAAGATAAATCGTAATGAAAATGAGGTAGGGCTCCCAAATATAATGAAAGGTGAGTTGGAAAGAAGTTTTTCCACCCACATGAAGATCTATAATAAAAACGACCACGCAACTGAGCACTAGGCAAGAAGACGGGCGAGATGTCGGATAAAGAGAAATTTTGGCTTCGAGTTAAATTTTTTAATATGTTCTAGGAAAGGTTGGGTGCCCAAAGGCAAGGCAAGGTGAGTTGGAAAGAGGGGTGCCCTCAAGTGGAATCATAACGAAAATGAGGTCGGGTGCCCAAACGTAGCGCAAGGCGATTTGTCAAGAAGTGTGCCCACCCACATGAAGATCCATAACAAAAATGACCAAACAAGGGAGCACTAGTCAAGAAGATGAACCAGATGCCAGATAGGGAGCAATTTTGTCTTTGAATTAACTTTTTTAATATAGTATGGCAAGGTTGGGCAACCAAAGGAAAGGCAAGGTGAGTTGGAAAATGTGGTGCCCTCAAGAGGAATCGTAACAACAACGAGGTAGGGTGCCCAAATGAAACGCAAGGCAAGTTGGCATGAAGTGTGCTCACCCACATGAAGAGTCATAACAAAAAATACCACACAAGAGAGTACTATGAATGAAGGTGAGTCGGATGTTGGATAAGGAGCAATTTTGTCTTCCACTTGACTTTTTTAATATGACCTACTTAAGGTTGGGTGCCCAAAGGCAAGGCAAGGCGAGTTGGAAAGAGGGGCATCCTCAAAAGGAATCGTAATGAAAACTAAGTAGGGTGCCCAAAATCAATGAAAGGTGAGTTGGTAAGAAGTGTTCCCACCCACATCAAGAGTCGTAACAAAAATAACCACACAAGGGAGAACTAGGAAGGAAGACAAGTCAGATGCGAGATAAGGATCAATTTTTGCTTTGACATAACTTTTTTAATATGCCCTATGCAAGCTTGGGTGACCAAAAGCAAGGAAAGCCTAGTTGGAAAGAGTTTCACCCTCAAGAGGAATTGTAAAGAAAATGAGGCAACACTCCCAAATGCAACACAAGGCGAGTTGGAGATAAGATTGTCCACCCGCAAGAAGAGATGTAAGGAAAACAACCATACAAGGGAGCACTAGGAAAGAAGATGAGTAAGATGTCGAATAAGGAGCAATTTTGGCTTCGACTTATATTTTTTAATATGTCTTGGGCAAGGTTCTGCACCCAAAGGTAAGGTAGGGTGAGTTGGGAAAAAGGGCACCGTCAAGAGGAATCTTAATGAAAATGAGGAAGGGAGCCCAAACGCAATGCAAGGTAAGTTGGCAAGAATTGCACCCACCCACATGAAGAGTCATAAAGAAAATGACCACACAAGCGAGCACTAGGAAAGAAGACCAATCGAATTCCAGATAAGGAGCAATTTTGTCTTCGACTTAAATTTTTTAATATGACTTGGGAAAGGCTTGGCACCCAAAGGCAAGGCAAGACGATTTGGAAAGAGTGGCACCCTCAAGAGGAATCGTAACGAAAAAAGGGAAGGGCATTGAAATGAAATGCAAGGCGATTTGGCAAGAATTGTGCCCACCCAAATGAAGAGTCATAAGGAAAACAACCACACAAGGGAGCATTAGAAAATAAGACGAGTCAGATGCCGGATAAGGAGCAATTTTGGCTTCAAATTAACTTTTTTAATACGATCTGGGAAAGTTTGGGCACCTAAAGGAAATGTAGGGTAAGTTGGCAAGAGGTTCACCCTCAAGAGGAATCATAACGAAAATGAGGAACGACATCCAAACACAATGCAAGGCGAGTTGGCAAGAATTTCACCCACCCACATGAAGAGTCATAATGAAAATGACAACACAAGGGAGTACTAGGAAAGAAGACAAGTTGAATACTAGATAAGGAGAAATTTTGGCTTTGACTTAACTTTCGTAATATGACCTGGGCAAGGCAAGGTGAGTTGGAAAGAGTGGCACCCTCAAGAGGAATCATAATGAAAATGAGGCAAGGTTCCCAAATGCAACACAAGGCAAGTTGGAAAGAAGTGCACCCACCCACATGAAGAGGCATAATGAAAACAAGCACACAAGAGAGCACTAGGCAAGAAGACGAGTGAAACATCAGATAAGGAGCAATTTTCGATTCGACTTAACTTTTTTAATATGACCTGAGAAAGGTTGAGCACCCTAAGGAAAGGGAAGGAGAGTTGGAAAGAGGGACACCCTGAAGAGGAATCGTAATGAAAATGAGGCAAGGTGCCCAAACACAATGCGAGGCTAGTTGGAAAGAAGTGAGCCCACCCACATGAAGAGTTGTAATGAAAATGACAACACAAGGGAGCGCTAGTCAAGAAGACAAGTCAGATGCTGGATAAGGAGAAATTTTGGTTTCAACTTAACTTTTTTAATATGGCCTAGGAAAGATTGGGCACCCAAAGGCAAGGCAAGATGAGTTGGAAAGAGGTGTTCCCTCAAGAGGAATCGTAACAAAAATGAGGTTGGGTGGCCAAATGTAATGTAAGGTGAGTTGGAAAGAAGTGTTCCCACCAACATGAAGAGTCATAGCAAAAATGAGGCAGGGCGCTCAAATTCAATGCAAGGAAAGTTGGCAAGAATTGTGCCCACCCACATGAAGATTCGTAAGGAAAATGACCACACAAGGTAGCACTAGGAAAGAAGACAAATTGAATGCCAAATAAGGAGCGATTTTGGCATTTACTTAAATTTTTTAATATGACCTAGGCAAGGTTGGAAACCCAAAGTCAAGGCAAGGCGAGTTGGAAAGAGTGGTGCCCTCAAGAGGAATTGTAATGAAAATGAGGTAGGGTGCCCAAATGCAATCCAAGGAGAGTTGGCAAGAAGTGTGCCCACCCACATGAAGAGTCATAACTAAAATTACTACACAAGGGAGCTCTAAGAAAGAAGAAGAGTCGAATGTCGGATAAGGAGAAATTTTGGCTTCGAATTAACTTTTTTAATACACCTTGGGAAACATTGGTTTCAAAGGAAAGGTATGACGAGTTGGAAAGAGGGGTTCCCTCAAGAGGAATCATAATGAAAACAAGGCAAGGTGCCCAAAAGAAATGCAAGGCGAGTTGCAAAGAATTTCTCCCACCCACATGAAAATGCATAATGAAAACGACCACACAAGGGAGCAATGCACAAGAAGACGAGTCAGATACCAGATAAAGAGAAATTTTGTCTTTGGATTAACATTTCTAAGATAGCCTGATCAAGGTTGGGCACCTAAAGGCAAGGCAAGGTGAGTTGGCAAGAGGGGACCACCCACATCAAGAGTCATAATGAAAATGACCACACATGGGAGAATTAGGCAAGAATACGAGCCGGGCGCCCTAAAGAGGAATAATAATTAAAAAGAGATAGGGCATCCAAACACACCACAAGGCGAAGCAGAAATAAGTTCACCCACCCACATTAGGAGTCATAATTAAAACAACCACACAAGGGAGAACTAAGCAAGAAGACGAGTCAGATGTCGGATAATGAGCAATTTTCTCTTTGACTTAACTTTTTTAATAAGGCCTGTGTAAACTTGGGCGCTCAATGTCAAGGAAAGACGAGTTGGCAATAGTGGCACCCTGAAGAGGAATCATAAATAAAAAGAGGTAGGGTGCCTAAACACAATGTAAGGCGAGTTGGAAAGAAGAGTTACCACCCACATGAAGATCCATAAGGAAAAAACCTCACAAGGGAGAACTAGAAAAGAATATGAGCGAGATTTTGAATAAGGAGAAACTTTGGTTTAGACTTATCTTTTTAAATATGACTTGGGCAAGGTTGGGCACGCAAAGGCAAGGCAGGGTGAGTTGGAAATAAGGGCACCCTTAAGAGGAATCTTAACGAAAACGAGGAAAGGTGCCCAAACACAATGCAAGGCGAGTTGGCAAGAAGTGCACCCACCCACATGAAGAGTCGTAACAAAAATGACCACACAAGGGAGAACTAGGCATGAATATGAGCCGAATGCCGAATAAGGAGCAATTTTCACATCGAATTAACTTTTTTAATACGACTTGGGAAAGGTTGGGCACCCAAAGGAAAGGCAAGGCGAGTTGGAAATACTGGCGCCCTCAAGAAGAATCATAAGGATAACATGGCAGGGCACTCAAATGCAGCACAAGGCAACTTGGCAAGAAGTGCACCCACCCACATGAAGAGCCGTAAGGAAAACGACCACACAAGGGAGAACTAAGAAAGAAGACGAGTCAGATGTGGGATAAGGAAAAAATTTGGCTTTAACTTAACTTGTTTAATATGGCCTGGGCCAGGTTGGGCTACCAAACTAAAGGCATGGCGAGTTGGCAAGAGGGGCACCATTAGGAGGAATTGTAATAAAAACAAGGGATCCCAAACGCAATGCAAGGAGAGCTGGCGAGAAGGGCACCCAGCCACATGAAGCTCCATAACGAAAACGACGACACAAGGGAGCACTAGGCAAGAAGATGAGTGAAATTCTAGATAAGGAGCGATTTTGGCTTTGACTTAAATTTTTTAATATGACTTGGGCAAGTTTGGGTGCCGAAAGGTAAGGCAAGGCAAGTTGGCAAGGGGGGCATCCACAAGAGAAATATTAACAAAAATGAGGCAAGGCACCTGAACAAAAGGCGAGGCACATTTGCAAGAAGTGTGCCCATCCACATGAAGAGTTGTAATGAAAATGACTACACAAGGGAGCACTAGTCAAGAAGATGAGTCAGATGCAGGATAAGGAGCAATTTTTTCTTCAACTTAACATTTTTAATATGACCTGGGAATGGTTGGGCGCCTAAAGGAAAGGAAAGGTGAGTTGGAAAGAGGGGCACCCTCAAGAGGAATCGTAACGAAAACAACGCCAGGCACCCAAACGAAATGCAAGGTGAGTTGGAAAGAAGTGTTCCCACCCACATGAAGATTCATAATGAAGGTGACCACACAAGGGAGCACTAGGCAAGAAGACAAGTCGGATGTCGGATAAGGAGCAATTGTGGCTTTGACTTAACCTTTTTAATACTGCCTAGGAAATGTTAGGTGCCCAAAGGAAAGGTAAGGAGAGTTGGCTAGAGGGGATCCCTCAAGAGGAATCGTAATGAAAATGAGGCATGGAACCCAATTGCAACACAAGGCGAGTTGGAAAGAAGTGCACCCACCCACATGAAGATCCATAACAAAAATGACCACAAAAGGTAGTACTAGGAAATAAGATGAGTGAGATGTCGGATAATCAACAATTTTGGCTTCGACTTAACTTTTTTAATACATCCTGGGAAAGGTTGGGCACCCAAAGGAAATACAAGTCGAGTTGGCAATAAGTGTTCCTACTCACATGAAGAATTATAAAGAAAATGACCACATAAAGGAGAGCTAGGAAAAAAACGAGTTGGATGCCAGATAAGGAGCAATTTTGGCTTCGACTTAATAGTTTTAATATGGCCTAGAAAAGCTTGGGCACCCAAAGGAAAGGAAAGACAAGTTGGAAAAAGTGGTGCCCTCAAGAGGAATCATATCGAAAATGAGGCAGGCTGCCCAAACGCAACACAAGGCGAGTTGGCAAGAAGTGTGGCCACCCACATGATGAGCCTTAATGAAAATGACCACACAAGGGTGCACTAGGAAAGAATACAAGCCAAATGTTGGATAAGGAGTAATTTTGGATTCGACTTAACTTTTTTAATACAGCTTGGGAAAGGTTGGGCACCCAAAGGAATGGTAGGGAAAGTTGGAAATAGGGGCACCCTCAAGACGAATCTTAATGAAAACAAGGAATGACGCCCAAACACAATGGAAGGTGAGTTGGAAAGAAGTACACCCACCCACATGAAGAGTCTTAACAAAAGCGACCACACAAGGGAGCACTAGTAAAACGATGAGCTGAATGCCATATAAGGAACAATTCTTTCTTCAACTTAATTTTTTTAATATGACATGGGTAAGGTTCGGCACCCAAAGGCAAGGCAAGGATAGTTGGCAAGTGTGGCACCCTCAAGAAGAATTTTAATGAAAATGAGGGAGGGCACCCAAATGCAACGCAAGCCAAGTTTTCAAGAAGTGTGCCCACCCACATAAAGAGTCATAAGGAAACAACCACACAAGAGAGCACTAGGAAAGAAGACGAGTCAAATGCTAGACAAGGACCAATTTTGGCTTTGACTTAAATTTTGTAATATGGCCTGGGCAAGGTTGGGCACCCAAAGGCAAGGCAGGGCTAGTTGGCAAGATGGGCACCCTTAAGAGGAATCGTAATGAAAATGAGGAAGGGCACCTAAACACAATGCAAGGCGAGCTGGAAAGAAGTGAACCCAACCACTTGAACAACCATAACGAAAATGACCACAAAAGGGAGCACTAGGAAAGAAGACGAGTCAAATCTCATATAAGGAACAATTTTGGCTTCAAATTAACGTTTTTAATACAACTTGGACAAGGTTGGGTGCCTAAAGAAAACAAGGCAAGCTGGTAATAGGGGCACCCTCAAGAGGAATCGTAATGAAAATGAGGCAGGGCACCCAAACACAATACAAAGCAAGTTGGCAAGAAGTGCGTCCACCCACATGAATATATATAACGAAAATTACCACACAAGGAATAACTAATCAAGAGTACAAGTCAGATGCCGGATAAGGAGAAATTTTGGCTTCAACTTAAATTTTTTAATACAACTTGGGAATGGTTGGGCACCCAAAGGCAAGGCAAGGTGAGTTGGAAACAGGGGCACCCTCAAGAGGAATCATAACGAAAATGAGGCAGGGCACCGGAACAAAATTCAAGGTGAGTTGGCAAGAAATGTCCCACCCACATGAAGAGTCGTAATCAAAATAACCACATAAGGGAGCACTAGGAAATAAGATGATCCAAATGTTGGATAAGGATAAATTTTTTCTTCAACTTAACTTTTTTAATATGTCCAGGGAAAGTTTGGGTGACCAAATGCAAGGAAAGGAGAGTTGGAAAAAGGGGTGCCCTCAACATTAATCGTAACAAAAATGAGGAAGGGCACCCAAATGAAATGCAAGGCGATTTGGAAAGAAGTGCGCCCACCCACATGAATATCCATAACAAAAATGACCACACAAGGGAGCACTAGGAAATAATATGAGTCGGATGTCGAATAAGGAGAAATTTTAGCTTCGACATAACATTTTTAATATGGCCTAGGAAAGGTTGGGAGCCCAAAGACAAGGTAGGGTGAGTTGGCAAGAGGGGCACCCTCAAAAGGAATCATAACGAAAATGATGCAGGGCATGCAAATGCAATGTAGGGTGAGTTGGAAAGAAGTGTGCCAACCCACATGAAGAGACGTAAAGAAAACGACCACACAAGGGAGCACTAGGAAAGAAGATGAGGCAGATTCTAGATAAGGAAAAAAAAATTCTTCGACTTAAATTTTTTATATACGGCCTGGGAAAGGTTGAGCACCCAAAGGTAAGGAAAGGCTAGTTGAAAAGAGGGGCTCCCTCAAAATGAATCATAGAAAAATTTAGGTAGGGAACCCAAACACAATGCAAGTCGAGTTGGCAAGAAGTGTGCCCACCAACATTAAGATTCGTAACGAAAACAACCACAAAAGGGAGCACTACGAAAGAAGATGCATTGGATGTAAGATAAGGAGAAATTTTGGATTGGACTTATCTTTTTTAATACGGCCTAGGAAATATTTTGTGCCCAAAGGCAAGGTACGGTGAGTTGGAAAAATGGGTTCCCTCAAGAGAAATAGTAACAAAAACGAGGCAGGGCTTCCAAAAGCAACACAAGGAGAGTTGCCAAGAAGTGCTCCCACCCACATGAAGATTTGTAACGAAAACAACCACACAAAGGATCACTACACAATAAGATGAGTCGTATGCCCTATAAGGAGAAATGTTTCATTCGAATTAACTTTTTTAATATGGCCAAGGAAATCTTTGGCATCTAAACACAAGGCAAGGTGAGTTGGCATGAATGGCACCCTCAAGAGGAATCGTAACGAAAACAAGGTAGGGTTCCCAAACACAATGCAATGCAATTTGGAAAGAATTGTGCCCACCCACATGAAGAGTCATAAGGAAATGACCACATAAGAGAGAACTAGGAATGAAGACAATCTGGATGCCAGATAAGGAGAAATTTTGGCTTTGACTTAAATATTTTAATACGACCTGGGCAAGGTTGGGCACCCAAATGTAAGGCAAGGAGAGTTAGCAAGAGGGGAACCCTCAAGAGGAATCGTAAGGAAAATGAGGCAGGGAGCCCAAATGCAACAAAAAATGAATTGGAAAGAAGTGCGCCCACCCACATGAAGAGTCATAAGGGAAATGACCACAAAAGGGTGCACTAGGAAAGAAGACGAGTCAAATGCTAGATACAGAGTGATTTTGGATTTGACTTAACTTTTTTAATATGGCCTGGGCAAGTTTAGGCACCAAAAGGAAAGGCGAGGCGATTTGGAAAGAGGGGTTCCCTCAAGAGGAATCATAATGAAAATGAGGGAAGGCACCCAAATGCAATTCGAGGTAGGTTGGAAAGAAGTGTCCCCACCCACATGAAGAGTCATAATGAGAATAACTGCACAAGTTAGCACTAGAAAAGAAGAAGAGCCTCATGCCGGATAAAGAGTAATTTTGGCTTCGACTTAACTTTTTTAATACGACCTCAGAAATATTGGGTGACCAAAGGCAAGGTAAGGCAAGTTGGAAAGAGGGGTGCCCTCAAGAAGAATCATAACGAAAAAGAGGCAGGGCACGCAAACACAATTCCAGGTGACTTGGAAAGAAGTGTGCCCACCCTCATGAAGATCCATAATGAAAACGACCACACAATGGAGCACTATGAAATAAGACGAGTTGGATGTCGAATAAAAATTAATTTTGGCTTCAACTTAACTTTTTTAAGATGATCTAGGAAAGGTTGGCTACCCAAAGTCTAGGCAAGGCGAGTTGGAAAGAGGGGCACCCTAAAGTGGAATCGTAATGAACACGAGGCAGCGCACCCAAACATAACACAAGGCAAGATGGAAAGAAGTGCACCCACCCAAATGAAGTGTAGTAATGAAAACAACCACACAATGGAGCAGTAGGAAAGAAGACAAGTTGTATTCTGGAGAAGGAGAAATTTTGGATTCGACTTAACCTTTTTAATATGACCTGGGAAAGGTTGGGCACCCAAAGGCAAGTCTAGGAGTGTTGAAAAGAGGGGCACCCTCAAGATGAATCATAATGAAAATGAGGCAGGGTAGCCAAATGCAATGGAAGGCATGTTTTCTAGAAATGCACCCACCCACATGAAGAGTTGTAACGAAAATGACCACACAAGGGAGCACTAGGAAAGAAGACGAGTCAAATGCTGAATAAGGAGAAAATTTTTCTTTGACTTAAATTTTTTAATATGGCCTGGGAAAGGTTGGGAACACAAAGGCAAGGAAAGGAGAGTTGGAAAGAGGGGCTCCATCAAGAGGAATCGTAATTAAAATGAGGTAGGCCACCCAAACACAATGTAAGGTGAGTTTGAAAGAAGTGTGCGCACCCACATGAAGAGATGTAACAAAAAATACCACACAAGGGAGCACTAGTAAAAAAGGTGAGCCAGATGCCGGATAAGAAGAAATTTTTGCTTCAACTTAAATTTTTTAATATGGCATGGGCAAGGTTGGGCACCCAAAGGAAACATAGGGTGAGTTTGCAAGAGAGGTTCCCTCAAGAGGAACTATAATGAAAATGAGGCAGGGCACCCAAACACAACGCAAGGCGAGTTGGAGAGAAGAGTGTCCACCCACATGAAGAGATGTAAGGAAAACAACTACACAAGGGAGCACTAGGATAGAAGACAAGCAAGATGTCGGATAAGGAGCAATTTTGGCTTCGACTTAAATTTTTTAATATGGCCTCGGCAAGGTTGGGTGGAAAAAGGAAAGGCAAGGTGAGTTGGCAAGAGGGGCGTCCTCAAGAGGAATTGTAAGGAAAACAAGGAAGGGAGCCCAAACGCAATGCAAGGCGAGTTGGAGAGAAGTGCGCCCACCCACATGAAGATTCGTAATGAAAATGACCACAAAAGGGAGCACTAAACACAAGACGATGCAAATTCCGTATAAGGAGGAATTTTTGGCTTTGAATTAACTTTTTTAATACGGCCTATGCAAGGTTAGGTGCCCAAAGGTAAGGGAATACGATTTGGCAATAGGGGTTCCCTGAAGAGAAATCATAATGAAAGTGAGGGAGGGCACCCAAATGTAATGCAAGGTGAGTTGGCAAGAAGTATTCACACCCACATGAAGAGTCGTAATGAAAATGACCACACAATGGGGCAGTAGGCAAGAAGGCGAGTTGGATGTTGGATAAGGAGCAATTTTGGCTTTGAATTAACTTTTTTAATACGTCTTGGGAAAGGTTGGGCGGACAAAGGTAAGGCAAGGAGATTTGGCAAGAGGGGCACCCTCAAGAGGAATCTTAACAAAAATGAGTTAGGGCACCCAAATGCAACGTAATATGAGTTTGAAAAAATTCACCCACCAACATGAATAGTCATAATGAAAATGACCAAACAAGGGAGCACTAGGAAATAAGACAAGTCAAATATCGGATAAGGAGCAATTTTGGCTTTGAAATAACTTTTTTAATATGGCCTAGGCCCTGGCTGAGTCCTAACTTACACTCTCGACAAAGTTTAAATATTCTATTAAAATTGTTGGAACAAGATTAACCCTTTGTTTATGTTTGTTCCTTTTTCATTCTTGACAGGATTCAACAATATATGTTATTTTTAAAATCAATATCACATACCTCCTTCCTAATTTAATTACCCTGCCCTTTAAATCTTCCATTGACCACTGATATCAAGGTCTATTAATGACCACCAATATTTGATGACTCATTTCTCAAATGACTAAGGACCTCTTATAAAGGTTTCTTTGACATAAATTCACCTTTTTTGGAAGCCATCCTGGTCATAGGACAAATCTTGGTTTGATCACCAGGTGAAATGTCAGGGTCATTTTGGACTTGAACTTCGACTCAAAAATCATTGAGTGAATGAGACAATTTTTTTGGAAAAACATGTACCTCAGTAGCCCTAGATAAGTGGGTGGTGGGATCAATTTGTAGGGGTAGCAATCCATTTCTTACCAGAAAATCTTTCATGGTGTCTCCTGTGCTAACCAAATGGAAATTGACCATGGTGAAATAAGCTAGACTCAGGGTTAGGGTTCGGCCTTTTGACAAAACTTTGACATCTTTCGCATGATTTTAGGAAAGTAAAATGGCATGTTCAAATTGAAAACTTGAAACACCATTAACATGTGTATGTGGAATAGGAATATTAACCCGAAACGTCCTTCAAAGGTGATAAATTTATTTATATAAAAAATAAACCATCCCAAAAGGTTTTAAACACTTCTATCGGCATAACATTTACATGGTATATTGATTTCCTTGACACCAATAGAGAATGCCACGAAATGTCAGTTACTTTCTTGTTTTTAAACCACCAATCACCCTCTTGAGGAAAACCAATCTCCTTAGCTATGAATTCTTCGGTAACTTGTAACTGAATATCTCCTATTTTGGACTTGGTTCCATTGAATGTCTTGGTAAACGTCCTAGCAATTTCTAGGTTAAAACCGTTGAAGGATTGGATAAACTTCACCCAAACGAACTAAGCTATGATATCCAGTGCGTCATCATGAGACAACAAATCTTGTGAACCATTCATCTCTATCTTATCTATGTAAGCCATGAACTCATAGGCAGTGAGCCAAAAGACATAAAAGCAATGTTCATCAAAGGAAGAACCATGTTCTTGCAACAAACCAAACCCATAAACAGTTGAAGAGACTAATCTGACATACCTAATGATAAATCGACATATAAGGAATTGAGGAGGTGCTACCATTATTTCCCACTTTGAATTTTTCTTATATCTGAAAAACCAGAGGAAAAAAGGCTCAAATCCACTAAACTCATGGAACCCTCACTACTTGTCACGAATGACTAACCCAAAATTGAGAAAATCAATGCACATGCAGGGTAATAATTCATAGGAAATTTGATCGATCGGTTCAATAAATGAAAATTACTTAACGTCGAATTTTGATATGACAGTGGAAAGTGTTAAAAGATGCATTTAGGTTATTCAAAGAGGGGATATTTTAATAGAACCAATCTTTTCCAAGAATTCTAACTATGTTATAGTTTTAGGCTTGATGTAATTAAAATGATCCCACATATTTCATATCGGGTTCATTTTTGCTTAAGGTCATGAGTTATGTTTATATTTTAAATATAATTCATATGAATTCCAATCAAACATAGTTCAAAAACCTTTTGATTTAGCACTTTAATTGAAGAAAACAAATAATCACCTTCAACTTATGTTAAGGGATATTACCACAAGAGTTCAGTCAATGATCTGTAAGAAAAAGGGATTTCAATTTCATGTTTTACAGTCATTAAATTGAAGAGAGAGAGAGCACGATAAATAAGTGATACCTACATAATAATACAAATACTATAAATCCAACCAAGACTGATTAATGTTAATACTCATACTTAAGAAACACAATCAATCTGACGTGTATAGACATACTAGGCAGTGAGCGTAAGAAATGATTTTTTATTTCGAAAATCAATGAGACACAAAACGAGATGGTAGTTGGGATGCCAACAATGTTGACTCACTGGGTGAAGCAGTTATCTCTGAATCATCAAACTTTCATCTCAGGGAAGAAGAATAAGTCTTGGATATGATTTTAAGCTCCTCTGAAACAAATCCATGTTAATATCACACAATACTAAGATTAACTCATATTTGAAAAATATTACCACAATTATAATCAGAAAAGAAGAAAAAATAATGCTTTTATAGAGGATTGTAATTTGAAGATTTGTTTTTATCAAATGGTAACGATGTTTATAAAAATGACTTCAATACCCTTGATAGAGCCACTACTGTCAGCAGGCATCCATATCCTCGACATGGAATTCATTTAACCTAATCAACTACTTTAATACCATTTAATAGTTATATATTCATGATATATACTCTCATAGAAATTTGTCTTATAAGAACATACTTGTTATCTCCTAAACCTGACATTGCTTCATTGCCAACAAGTTTGTTCAGTACCCCGACAAAGTTTCCTTGGTAGCATTGGTTCATTTACACACTTCCAATAGGCATCTTTAGTACCTGGACGAGTTCACACACATTTCCCACATTTAATTTTTTCCAACCCTCTTACATCATTTATAATGATATAGTTTAGATATTTTGTAAATGACAAAGAGAGTGGGGTGATACTGAAGATTGATTATAGGAAATGTATATCACTGGTCACTATTTATTTTCTTTCATAGATGGAAGTCTTATCATGGTTTAGAAACATTTATATTTCATTTAATAAATTATCTATAGGATGGGTTAGCACTTAAAAGTTATTTTGTAGGAACATGGACGGTGTAAAAAGTCTGAATATAATCGTAATTCCCAAATATCTCGACATGTTTCAGGGGTAATACTCTGGAGAAAGATTGTTTAGGATTTCATAGTACTTAACTGACTTATAAATCAATTATATGAACTAAATATTAGTATGATAATTATCCATATGGGTATCGGTGGCCACCCACCTTTTCCAACTGGCTCAAAATAGTTTTTTGGCAATTTTGGCAATTTATTATTTTTAGCCGTTTTCACTTCCAGGGCCATTTTGAGGGCGTAAATGAAGGTTTTTTGAGATTGAGCTTCTCAATGATTTAATACAACATTATTGAGGCCCCAAAATGAATCTCCTCTATGATACCTTTCTAATGGAATATCATATGCCTAAAACAGAGATCGCATGCAAACATTACGACCCTGGGAAGTTAACGTACTAACTTACCCAAACAGGGCCCACATGACTTTTTGCGCTTCATCTCCTAGGGTTAGGTTTTTGGATGTCTAGGGTTTTTGGAATTCCTGTTTATTGTAAAAGGAATTCAAAGACTCATTGTAATCATCTTCTTGTTAATGAGCACAGCTGTCACATCTCTTCTCAGAGATAAGCCGCCACCATTCCAACAAGCTTGTTTCTGCTACATTTTACAATTTCAGCTTATTTCATTATTGAATAGAAAACTAGTTTTACTGTATCTATGTTATTTTGTGTTAAGAATATTTTAATAATATGTATTAATTTAGTTCTTCTCATAAAATCTAGATCAGTGGTACCAGAGCGGTCTTTTCCTTGTTGTCTTTATGCATGTCACCAACGATGTCAGAGTACAAAGAGTTGGGTCTTGAGCTTGTTTCTCTTGAGGAAAAAATCTCTCGCACGCCCAAGTGACCTCTCATGGAAGGAGAAAATAAATATGATGAGATAGGAGATCATTTCAAACTATTGATTGAGGAATCCGTCATGCAATAGAGGAATGAGATGATGGATAGTTTCATGCAAATCCTTTGACAACTACCAATAGGCGACACATCTTCTTTGAGCAGAGGTGCCACCCCCTTCAAGGTACAAATAAACTTTGATATTCTTATATTTGAAGGTCAGATAGATGCATATGTTGTAGACAAGTGGTTGAATCTTCTAGAAGGGTATTTTTTTGTCCATAACTTCTCAAATAGAGAAAATATTACTTTTTCACTCCTTAAAGTCGTCCTCCATGTCAAAGATTGGCGAGAAACTTTCTGTGAGCAAAAGGAAATAGAGGAACCCTCATTATTTATAGTCACGACCACCTGGGACTCTTTAAGGGATGTTATTGAGGAACAATACTACCCTGTCGGAAGTTATGATGACTTATATACCAAATGGACCACATTGTGGCAAGAAAGAGACCAAGCAGTGTTGAATTTCACAAATATCTTCCATACCTTGCGCACCAATATGGGTATCAAATATTCAGAGCGACATATGGTGCTCAAGTATCGCGGTGCTCTACATAGATACATCCAAACCAAAATGGAATTTCTAGACATCTCATTCTTGGGCGCAGCCTACCGATATGCCATCAAAATCGAGCAGAATCTCAAAAAAAAGACGCGACAATTTGGGTCTAGGATCCCATCACAACAAAAGATAGGAAAGGGAGGCCCCAACCCATAGAACAAAGGACAGAGAAAATATGGACAGTATCAGGACAACTAGTCCTAGTAGTAAGCAAAGGACACTGGAAAGACAAACAAAGATATCGGGAAGTGGTGTGACTTCCATAAGAGCCCTTGGCATAACATTGTTGATTGTCACTCAAAGAAGTCACTGGTGGCCAAAGTGAAATCCTATGAATCATATGTGGATTTTAACTCTGAGCTAGAATGAGAAAGGGGAAGATGGATCATTGACGTAGAACCCTGTGCCACTGTTTCTACCACCAAGCTCCATCCTAGTGAACCAGACAAGCCAGAAGAAGGAGAGCGCCTCTTCCATTCAAAAATGTGGGTAAAATACACCCCATTACACTTCATCATTGAGAGTGGTAGCCAGAAGAACCTCATCTTTGCAGAGGTCATCAAGTGGCTAGCCCTACCCACAACCCTACACCATTGGATGTCTCTACCAAGGAATTGATCTCCGCATCAACCAACAATGTCGACTGTCATATGGCATCAAACCCTTCAAAGACATGGTATTGTGTGATGTTTCTCCTCTCGAAGTTTGTGATGTTCTTTTGGGCCAACCTTATTTACAAAAAGGTCATGTTGTATATGAGTCTAGGCCTCATAGTATTATTATTACTTAGAATAGGAAATTGTACAAGATACTTAAGGTAGTCCCACCTAGTGCTATTTCCTTGATCTCTACTAAGCAATGCAAGAAGGTCATCTCTCAGATGGGGAAGGTTGTCTTCTTCATGATTCACTCTCAGAATAAGTGAAATATCACAGCCACATCCAGGGTGTCTATGGCTGACCTCTCCACATAGCAGAAGCAACTAGATAAGGTCGTGGAAGAATACTCAGATATCTTCTCCTCACCTACTGGGGTACCTCTGCACTGCCAGGTCAAGCACCCCATTGATCTAACCCCCAGTGCACCACTTCCCAATGGGCCAACCTATCGTCGCTATATGTTAGAGAATGAGGAGATCAAGTGAAAAATCCAAGAACTTCTCCATAAGGGGCACATCCGCCCCAGCTGATCACCTTGCGGGAGCCCAATCGTGTTAGTACAAAAGAAATATGGAACCTGGCGACTCTGCATTGATTATTGGGATATGAATAAAATCATTGTCAGAAACCAGTACCCGGTTCCCCAAATTGACGACCTCCTTGATCAACTCATAGGGATAAATACTTCAGTAAGATTGATCTAAATTTTGTCTACCATCAGGTCCTGATAGAATAGAAATGGAAGACTGCCTTCAAGTCAAAGGAAGGTCTTTTTGAATGGTTGGTCATGCCCTTTGGTTTGACAAATGCTCTGGCCACTTTCATGAGGATGATGGACGATATCCTCTGACCATTCACTAGTAATTTTGTAGTGGTGTATCTGGATGGCATTCTCATTTACAAAAAGACTTGGGTCGAACACTTGCAACATATTCAACAGGTTCTGCACACCCTACGACAGCACAAGCTATACGCCAACTTGGAAAATTTCTCCTTTTCCATGGACAAGGTCCATTACCTGGGCTACATCATTGATCAGCATGGTGTACATGTGGATCCAGCCAAGATCCAAGTCATCCATGACTGGCCAGCCCCAACCACACTCACTAAGCTTTGGAGCTTCTTGGGCCTTGCCAGTTTATATCGCAGGCTTGTGTTGGGATTCTCCCATATTGCATGGGCCCTCATCCAAATCACCAGGGGTGGTGGTAAGGCAAAATTTGTGTGGGGTTGGTCCCAACAAAAAGCATTCAATGATTTTAAGTAGCGCTTGTGATCATCCCCAGTAATTTCACTACCAGACCTGCAACATCCCTTTGAGATCGAGACAGATGCTTCAAACTATGTTGTGGGTGCTACTCTCACTCAGCATGGCCACCTCGTGGCCTATCATAGTGAGACACTATCTGATGTTGTCCGTAAGAACCCTACTTATGACAAAGAAATGTACTCCATTGTGCAATCCTGTTGCCAGTGGAGACATTACATTCTTGGGAAGGATACAGTCATCCACACTGATCATAAGTCATTACAGTTTATGTAGACACAATGAAAATTTTAGAATGACTGCCATCAAAAGTGGTCCACATACTTGTAGCAATTCCACCTCAACATCAAGTATAAAATAGGAAGCACCAATCGCATCATTGATTTCCTCAGCAGACCACCAGTCGCGCCACTCACCATGGTGCTAGAGTCTTGCGGCCATGAGACCTCTGGATGGCCCCAACTTTATGAGACAGACCCAAACTTCGCCACCACCTACCAAATGTCGGGTGCAAAAATAGTTGTTGACAATTTCTGTCTTCAGGATGGGTTGTTGTGTTGTATGGGACATATTTTTGTTCCATCATGTGAGCAAGCGCAGATGATCTGGGAAGCCCTCTACAGTCGGGTGGTAGGACACTTTGGTGTCGAAAAGATAGTGGTGATGCTACAAAATAATTTCTACTGGCCAAAACTTTGACAGGAGGTCAGCAAGTATATCAGGTCCTGTACTGTCTGCGCTACTGCCAAACCAACCACTAAGAAATAGGGCCTATACTCCCCTCTTCCTACTCCTAACAGGCCATGGGAATCCATCTCAATGGACTACATGTCGGGCCTCTCGTCCACCAAGTGGGGAAATAACTGTTTTTTTGTGGTTGTTGACCACTTTTATAAGATGACGATCCTGGTTGCCTGCAAGAAGAGCATCACAGTAGAGGCCACTCCCAAGCTCTTCTTTGAATGGTTTTGGTTACATTTTTGACTCCCACAAACCATTTTCTTAGATAAGTATAGTTGAAACATACTTACCAACTTAACGAGACCTCTACAGAGTTCTTGTTTTTTGTGGGGTCCAATTTTTTACCCCATTTTTAAAAATGGTGCTACTGGTAGCATGCCCTCTCCCTTTTTAGGTGGTTTTTCCATATTTTAAATTTTTCAATCCACAATGTTTACACCTTTTTTTTTAAAAGCTTATTTTTCATCTATTTTCATTTTTTTCAATTTTTTTTTTTTTTATTCAATGGTGTTTTTAGTCATTTTTCCATGCTTCTTTCAATCTTAAAAATAATTTTTACCATTTACTTTTTTTAAGTTACCATTTTTCATATAATTGTTTCTTCTTAATTAATTTATTGTTCCATACTTTTAAAATATATTGGAAAACACCATTCTTAACACATTATTTACCTTTACTTCAATACATGGGAAAAAATTGTAGTTAAATAACACTATTTTTTAATATTTAACAAAAAAATATAATTCATTTTTTTTATATAAATTAAAAACTAAGAAAACCAAGAAAAATAAAAGAACTAAAATTAAAAAATATAAAATAAAAATAAAAAAAACAAATTTAGATAATAAAAAATATCAAAGAGAAACTTAAAAAACAAAATAGGAAAAAAAACAAAAAACAAAACAAAACAAATATATAAACTAAGTTAAATCTAGAATAAAAAACAAAAAAAAAGGTAAAAAACCAAATTTATGGCCTAAAAACTTTAGAAAAGTTTTAAAAACACAAAGAACAATTAAGAATATATATTAAAAAAAAACAAATTAACACACTTAATCTACAAAATTTAATACAAAATTAGAAAAAAATAAAAACTTAAAAAAACCTTAAAAAAACCTTAAAAAAAACATAAAATTACAAAAACAAATAATATTTTTATTAAAAAGCTTAAAACTATGTAAAACTTTATGAAAAAACAAAGAAATTAAAAAAAAACATATGCACCAATGATGGCAGGCCATGGGGGGTGATGTCGGGCATCACCCCAGCTCCCAAGG
>CBVK0102138232.1:0-11091 GCA_900067695.1 Picea abies
CTTTCTATTTATTTGTTTTTTAATGTAAATTAAAAAAATAAAAAATAAAATTTCAAGGGACCATTTGGAGTCCAATTTTGGGTTGTTTATTTACATAGGGTTTTGTTGTCAATATCACCATTTCAATTAGGTTGTAAATAACTATGATTTTCACGTTTAGAAAAAAACATTTTTTTTTATGTAGCATCACTTTTTGATTTAGGTGTTGATTTTAAGATTTTTCTGAGCTACTGTCTGAATATTCGAAGGCCGTGTTTGAAAAATGTTGTAATTTTGACCACGTTTAAAAAAATGGTGCTACCGGTAGCACCACTTTTTGATTTGGGGGATGATTTTCATGTTTTTTACGAAAAAATATGGGTTTTAAGGGCTAGAGTTCTCGTTTTGAGGTCACAGTTCTCGTTAAGTCGGTAACTATGTTTTGATCTCTCAGCACATTCTGGTTGAGCCTCTGGTCATTGTTGTACACCAAGCTAACCAAATACACGACCTTCCACCCCCAGACAGATGGCCAAACCGAGGTCGTAAATTGAATGTTCGTGCACATCCTTCGCATGTATAATTCAAAGAGCCCTTGCACATGGGATGAGATCCTTTCCTATGACTAGCATAGCTACAACCAAGCCTTGCATAGCTCAACTGACCACAACCCCTTTCAGGTGGGGTTGGGATTCCAACCATTGGGTCCCATAGATGTTGCACTTCCCCTTGCGGTCACCTCGAACACTCATATCATGTTCCAACTAAATATGACAAAGCCACCCAGTTCATTGAGTGGATCCAGTACATTCTCCAATAGGTTCAGGATATCCTACAAAATTCCAAGGATAAGTACAAATAACACCATGATCAACATTGGGTGCCACATAAGTTTTAGGTGGGAGACAAAGTTTGGTTGCACTTGTAGAAAGAACACCTTACAGGACCCCATTGGAAGCTTCACCCACTCCATTATGGGACATACACCATCAAAAAGGTCATGGGGATATTTATTTTGAGCTCAACATTCCTCCTTTCCTTGGCCTGCACCCAATGTTCAACGTGGATGTCCTTTTCCATTATTTCCCACCATTATTTGAAACCTCAGACATAGAAAAATAGTTGAAACTAACAGATCTCAACCTCGACTGCATCCAACAAGAATCTAGCGATCAGATTGTCGACACACAAATCAAAGGAATTTGACAGCAAATGATCCATCTTTATTGCGTCGTCAAAGCAGGGCAGCTCCTGCACCAAGGAAAGTGGCTTACACGGGGCCAAATTCAAAAGACATTTCCTCATCTGATGGGGGAACTCAACACAATGCAGAAAATTGCTTCTTAAGAGGGGAGTATTAATCCATATAGATATTGGTGGCCACCCACCTTTTCCAACTGGCTTAAAACAATTTTCTGGCAAGTTTGACAATGTATTATTTTTAGTAGTTTTCACTTCTGGGGCGATTTTGAGGGCCTAAATGAAGGTTTTTAGGGATCGAGATTCTCAATGATTTCCTACAACATGATTGATGCCCCAAAATGAATCTCCTCTATGATACCTTTCCAACGGGCTATAATATGCCTAAAATGGAGATCAGATGCAAAAGTTACGACCCTGGGAAGTTAATGTACTAACTTACCCAAATGGGGCCCACATGAATTTTGATGCTTCATATCCTAGGGTTAGGTTTTTGGATGCATAGGGTTTTTTTCATTCCTGTTTATTGTAAAAGGCATTCAGAGCCTGTTAATACTTTGTATTCATTTCATTCTTCTCATAAAATCTAGATCAAAGAAACTGTTTGAACTATTTCAAATTGATTTCCAATTATAAGTCTTGTAATGAACATTCCTTGGACAAATTTTCTTAGATCATAAATAATTCAGTCAGACAAAAAATAGAAAATTTTAAACACAACAATCAAAAGAAAACAAAAATATAAAATTCATGGAGTATTTACAGAGTTTTCAATCTTATTTGATCAAGAAAAATACTTTTTGAGGGCCTACCCATTCACTGTAAAAGTGTATGGTTTCCCTTCTAAGTTTTGCAGATGAAAGGAGCTACGACCTAATTTTTCTACAATAACGAATGGTCCCAACCATAGATTTTGAAACTTGGTGTGTTCCCCTTTATCCTCATGTGATTTATCCCACCTGAGGACCATATCTCCTACATTGAAGTTTCTATCATAGGATGAGCTTGTGTCAAACCAGTGTTTAACAAATTCTTGATGCTGATCTAATTTTTGTTTATCTTGCATTATGGTTTCTTCAAGTTTAAGTAAACAATTTATTGGACTTTCCAAGGCAAGACATTCTTCCTCATGAACCTTATGGGATAACTAAAGTGACTGTAAAAGGACATTGGGAGGAAGTATATCTTCTCTTCCATACACAAGGAAGAAAGGGGAATTACTGATGGATTCTTTTGGGATGACCCTATCAACCCATAGTTCATTATATAGGGAAGTGTGTCAATTATTATGATTATTTGACACTATTATTTTTAGGATTTTAATTAAATTTTTATTTGTGGATTGAGCCAAGCCATTGCCTTGGGGGTAATAACTGGTAGAATATTTTAACTTGATTCCTTTTTCTAAAGCATAAACATTCATGTCCAATGAGAAAAAATAAGAAGCATTGTCGAAAAGTAGACATTCGGGTATCCCAAAACGTGTGATGATATGAGAGTTCAAGAAAGAAATCACCTCGTTAGCATTGACTACTCTTAAATGCATGGCTTAAAACCACCTGATAAAGTAATCTATTGTTGTGAGAATGTAATTTTGTTGTTGTGAATAGGTTGGGTTAAGTTTACCTATGATATATAGACCCTATTTCTCTAATGGTGTATTGATTGTAATGGGATGCAAAGGGAATGCACATTTCTTGACTCGTCTTGCAACCTTTTGACATATTGTGCATTTGCAGGCCATGGAATGAGCATATTTAAATAACATGGGCCAATAATATCCATATTTAAGGACTTTGTGAGTGGTTTTTTCACTGCCAATGTGACCTCTGACATCACCTGAATGTAATTCACTCAATACTTTTTAGATTCTTCCTTTTCTAGGCAACATAGAAATACACCATCAAAACTTTTTCTGAAAAGCACATCATTAATTAATTGAAAAGGTGCATCTCTGAGTCTTAGTGCTCTTTTGTTTTTGGTACTGATATTTTGAGGGGTGGTTCCATGTGTCAAATGAAACTTAATATCATTATACCAGGAATTTGGCATGGTTTGTGCACAACAAATTTGTGTTTCATGATGCAATGTCTCATCTAGTACTACTAGCTCATTATCAGGAAGATTAACTAAATCGACCACTAATTTGCAAAGACCTTAAACCCTAACAATTTGTGTTGGTTTAATTTCGAGATCATATTCTTGAAGAGAGGTCATCCAGTGAGCCCTATTTTACTCAAGCTCTTTTTGAACTAATAAATTCCTCACTGCAGGTTAAGGAGCAATGACTTTAGTTCTAGATTTGAAGAGATAAGGTCTAAAGTGTTTCACTGCTTTTAAAAAAAAAGGTTGGTTGATCGATTGCGGGATAATTTAATTATTCTCCTTTAAAGTAAGAACTCATAAATTAAATGGGGATTTCGTTATTATCATTATTTTTCTAGGTGAGTACAAGAACATATGATCTATCCGACGCAAATGTATAGAGAGTAAAGTCTTTGGAAAAAATAGGACTCATCAAGGATGGAGATTCTGTTATATATTTAATGATGGAATTAAAAGCCATGTTTACTTTTGATCCCCACGTAAAAAGAGTATCCTTTTTTATCATGTTTTGTAGGGGTCTAACCATCTCAGAAAAATTAGAAACAAAACGCCTGGAAAAAATTATTTTACCGACAGAAGAGTGCATGGCCTTTTTGAAGGATGGAGGGGAAATATTGGCTATGTCTTGAGTTCTTTTTGGATCTATCATCATTCCATATTTTGATACTATGAATCCAAGTAACTTTACCTGATCAACAACAAAAATTGATTTCTTGGGGTTTAATGAAATACCATACTTACGACAACGCTCTAACACACTCCTGAGGTGAGATAAGTGGTAATTTTTGTTCTTCGAAAAGAAGGTAACATCATCTATGTAAACAAATTCTGATTGATGTATAAGTCCTTGAAAAGAGATATCCTCGAAAGTGGCCCCAAATTAATTAGTCTTAAAGGCATTTTGCAATAAGGATAAGTGCCCTAAGGGGTCCGGAATGTAGTTTTAATATGATCTGATGGAGACATTAGTATCTAGTTATATCCCAAAAAAAAATCTAAGAATGAAAGTCTTTCGGATCTAGATACCTTTTGTAGGATTTGTTCCATGGGAAGAACGAGATACATTTCTTTATTAGAGGCTTAGTTTAAGTTGTGGAAGTCGAAACAGAGTTGTATTTCTTCATTCTTTTTTCTTACCTGGACTATGTTGGACACCCATTGGGTGTGCTGGATAGGAAAGATGATCTTAGTTGTTAATAGATTATTCAATTCCTTTTTTACTGTGGGATCTAACTTAGGGTGAATCTTCCTTGGTTTTTGTTGAAATGGTTGGGATTGAGGATTCATGGGGATTACATGTTGTATTATGTTCAGATCAAATTTTTTCAGATGATCATATGTCCAAGAGAACACATATTTAAATTATTTAAACAATTTAATAAATGAATATCTTTCTTGTTGAGTACACCCTTTTCCCAAATTATTTTTTGGAGGGTTATCCTGCTTTCCTAAATTGATAGTTTCATATTGTAGTGAGGAGCTGTTCGTTTTTCAGTTAACCACTCCCCTAAATTTGTCATGTAAATTATAAAATGTTTCTAATATAATGATGGATTTAGGGATATAGTTTACAGATGAGATTTCATTCGAATTAGGATCATATATTACCAAAAAATCAGATAGATTTCTATCATGAGTATTTTCATCAATTACAACATCTTGAAAGGTGTATTCCATGTGCATAAAACTTATGATCTGTTGATCATAAAAGAACACCTGTCAATTGGTGATATTGTCCAAAATTGATGGCCTGGACATTAACTCAAAAAAAAATGAATTAGGAGAGAAGCCTTCAACATGTAATAACTTTGATGCTACATTTTCCAACAAATCTGCATCAAAATTACTAGATCTAGGAATAGAACTTATGCTAAAAGAGAGAAATTTATTAATCTAGCTCCATACCTTAGTCTGGTAGTTTTTTTGGTGAACAGATAGATAGTGAATAACATTTTTCACCTATTTGACCACAATTTCGTAATTGTTGAATGATACTAGGCATTGGACATCAAGGTCAATGGATTTCTTGAATCCCTGTAACAGAGCTTCATATTCTGTCGTATTATTTGTACAATCAAATTATAATATACAAGAAATGAATGTATTATTACCTTTAGGTTCTATCAATAAACAACCAACACTGGCTCCTTCACGTGATTTTGACCCATCAAAGTATAAATACCGAATTTCATCATTTTCACAACTATTTACAATATTTACATCATGTTTAGAGGATGATACTTGCATGAAGACTAGTATTTCATATTTTTTATTCAGGTTTGCAATAGTATATAGTTCATCCAAAAAATTCTCAAATAAAGTGTTCATACCTTCACTTTCTAATGCATTCACACTGGTGACAAAAGGTTCATTTGAATCATTTAGATTTGTAACCGTGTATTTTAGATAGTGTTCCCTGTTAATTCTAAGCTTATTTGGTTGAAAATTAACTGGTAACCATAAGAGAGACCGGTCTATTTTAAAATAACCATGCAGTTTCTCAGACCAATCTTTGCTCAGGAACATGCCATATACCTCTGGAATATCAACGACTACAATGTCATTTATATGGTGCACTTTCGGGTTAGATGATAATCTGATCAATCCATCCTTAATTTCACCAACCACTATGACATTAGTTATGTCCAGCTGAATGATTTTCAAATCAGACGGTTTTAAATCAACATTGATCTTTTGACAAACCGATAAAGGAAAAACATTCGATGAAGCCCCATAATCCACCATACAATTATGTACATTTCTATTGAATATTTCAAATGTTAATAGAAATGGTGGTACATTTTTTTGTGGTGTAGGAGAAGAAGTCTGTTGATTTTTATCTGTTGTATCTAAGGCTATTTTATCAAAATTTCCTATGATTTTATCTGGAGTGTCCTTCTTTTTATTATGGACTTCAAGTATCCTTTTGATTACAACATCCTTTTCTTTATTAATGTTGTTTTCTGCAGAGTTTTTGTCTAGAAGATATTTCTTTATACTGTTATTGACTATGCTTCATAACATTTAATGCAGGATGGGAGGAAACTTAAGAATCTCATAAACCGATATATTTTCTTTGAATCTCTTAATATCCTCAATAAGATCATAGTATAGATCAAAGAAAGAATAGTTTTTTTATGTTTCAATCTGTCTTGATTGTTTTGATACCGTATCTTCATTTGCTTCATGTGCAAATTTGTTTTTATCTTTAGAATGACTTTTACTACAAGTATTATAAAGATGTTCCTTATTATGGACATTTTCAAGTTTATCTTGAAAAATACTATCCGAAAGATTCCCAAAAACTAGGGGACATGAATCTCCTTCATCAGGTGTTTCTTCATACTCATTTTCTGCATAATTTTGATGTTCAAGTGGGATAAGAATAGAAATAATGGCTCCATTCAATATGGATTGTATAGTATGGTGTAATCCTTCTAAACTAAGACACTCAACAAGAGGGTTTGATCTATTGGGCAGAATTGGAAGCGGTCTTCTAAAAGGTGTTCAGTAATTTCCGTTAATTGAGTACCCTTCCTCTATAGATATTTTCAAATCTATAACTTGATTATATAACTTCTAAAAAGATTTATGTAAGCTCTCCAAATATAAGGGTTCTTTCTTCTTATTTGAAGGAGGTCAAGTGATAATTTCTCTCTTCTTCTTAGAAGAATTTAATTTAGCTTTAGGGTTTGCATTATCCTTCAAACTGAGAATGTCCTTTTCAATGATTACTGCCTCTTCAAAAGCTTCTACTAGCATATTTTTATTATACCTTTTAACCGACATAGTTTTATTATGATGAAGGGATTTAGCATAGTAAGAAATAACCAAGTTTTTAGTAAGCATGGAGTCTGTAGGGATCTTACTTTTAAGTGTAAGGAATCTCCATTAAAGTCCATGAACTTTTCTTTAGGATTCATCTTGATGTTGGATAATTCCCTAACCATAACTTCTAGATATTTTTCATCCCCAAAATTTTCTAAGAAAAAGGATTCAAATTTATCCCAAGAAAAAATAGTTTGGGGTTGTTGTGAAAAATACCATGTGGATGCATTTCCTTCAAAGGTATACGGAAACAACCTACAAACGACATCTTCATGTTCAACATTTCTCAGCCTAAAAACCAACATGAATTTTTTATATGATACTTGGTTGATTTCTTAGAATCAAGATCAAACTTGGGTAACCAATTTTTGGGATGTTTGGGTAAAAGATGTTGGGGTCCTGGTACTGCCACAACATATTGGTCAAGCCAAGTCCTGGAAAGGTTATTTTGATTATCCATTAAATTTGGATTCCATGAACTGTTAGAGTTTTGAGAAAATTTAGATGAAGAACTGCCAGTGTCATAGAAGTCTCCTCATGAAGGAGGTAGAGAAGGGTCGGGTAGTGAAGGAGGAAGTCCAGATTCCTTAGCACCTAAAATGAGGTATTCTAATGGCTTAGCCAAGATATCACACAATGCGTAATTGGGTGTACCGGTGGCATGGTTATCTTCTTCTTGATTGGAAAAATCAAGGGGTCGATGTAATTGTTCACCAGTGGCATGGTTATCTTCTTCTTGATTGGAAAAATCAAGGGGTCGATGTAATTGTTCACCAAATTGTCTTAGTCTGGCCAAAGTATCTTGGGTTCTTATTATTGATTGATGGGAATTTTGGATAATATCTTCCACATCAATTTCATGAAGAAGTGGTGCTGCAGGTTAAACAAGAATAATAGGTTGGGATTCATATGTAGTAGTTGTCTAGGGTATAACGATGGAGTCTAAGCGATGAGTTACAACTGGGGAGTGATTATTAGGAGGTGTCTTTCGATCCCCTCGTGCCATTAATATCCAGTTCACCCTCCTTCTAACACCATTTTTTGACGGGCATATGTGAGCACACCATCAACGAGAAGGGAAGGTTCAGTCTGAGGTTGTCTATGTAACCTAAGAGTTACAACTGGGGAGTGATTATTAGGAGGTGTCTTTCGATCCCCTCGTGCCATTAATATCCAGTTCACCCTCCTTCTAACACCATTTTTTGACGGGCATATGTGAGCACACCATCAACGAGAAGGGAAGGTTCAGTCTGAGGTTGTCTATGTAACCTAATCCATTTTAATATAACCTACCCTGATGGGTTTTATGGCTCCGTTAGCCAATGAAAACACAAAGGTAAACTAAGAAAGATAAATGACTATCTATCAATATAAAACAACTATATGCATTCACTACTATATTTACTTTTAATATATAAATAGTGAAAAAATTTATTTACAAAATATACGAAGATCTGTAGAGTGGACGTGCCTGTGGACAAGCACATGTGAACGTGTGAAGATCTAGTTCTCCTGTGTAATGCAGTGAGCCAGAGATATGTACATCCCTATGGATGTGCCCCTCATGGATCAGCACTAGTGGGTGTATCAGATCCTTTGCTATATTGTAAAAGAGTCAGACCTTCCTGTAACCCTAATTTTAATGTAAAGGGTATAGGTCGACCCTACCTTAATGTAACTGGTAATTAATGTAAAAGATGATTGATCTGATTAATATTAATTATATTATAAGATAAGTGAGGTCGGCCCTGTTGTGCCAATAGAAACTTATGTTGAGAGGATTACGTTAGTATAAGTAAAGGTAAAATCCCCTTTGAGGAATCATATATTTCATGTGTGTTTGGAAATTTCAGCAAGTACACTTCTTTGGAAAAGGTGTGCACCTCTCTTGGGCGCTAGAGTTATAGGATTTTAGCACCCTCTTGTGTGCTAGGGTTTATCTTGGTGGTGAAGGTATTTCTATTGAAGAATATAGCAAAGGATTTGGCTGGGTTTTCTTCCCTTATTGAGAAGAGTTTCCCACGATACTTCTTGTGTTCTTATGCATGGTGCTTCTTCTTGTGATCTTGGCTGTTGCAACATTTATGGTTATGATTAAATGATAAAATGGAATGAAATTCATGTTTAACCTAGCATATTGAAAAATTAACAGGGGACTCTACGTATAAAGGTCTCAACAACTCAATAATGGTTGAACCTCAACATAAATATGATTTAAGGCCAAGAGAGAAAAGTTCTACAAATATTCCACAAAAAAATATTTTATCAAGAAATAAATCAAATGATGAATCAGTTACTAAACCATCAACTGAGACGCAAGTTTCCTGAACAAACAAAGTTGAAACAAGAAGAGTGCAAACTAAGAAGCCATAAAATACATAAGTTGAAGTTCAGACCAGATAAATTCAAAAAACAATAGCGAGCTTCAATTTAGAAAATGAACTTAATAAAATTAAAATCCCAATGCCACTGGTTGAACTTGCTAAGAACCCGATCTATAAAAATCAAATCGCTAAAGCAATAAATTTTTCCGTTGTTGAATGTCAAGTTGATGTTATCAATTTGCAGGATGAAAGACCTACAATCATGTCCGATCCACACATTGAAAAAAATAAGGATTTTGTTTCTTCGTTCTATATTACACTAACTGTGCACGATAATTTACTTCACAATTGCATGCTATACTCAGGAGCCTCTCATAATTTAATGCCTAATATTATCATGGAAAAAATAGGCCTTGAAATTACCAAACCTTATCAATATTTGTACTTGTTTGACTCTAGAAAGGTTAAGTGTCTGGGTATGATTAAATATTTAGTTGTAAATATTGCACATATCTCTGTGAAAAGTATCCTTATGGATGTGGTTGTTGTTGACGTTCCTTCCAAGTACGGCATGCTTCTATCCAGATCTTGGGGCGCCAAGTTAGGAGGATTGGTTCAGCTAGACATGACTTACGCTACAATCCCAATTTTTGGTGGACAATTCACTCGACTGTACAAAGAAACTAGATTGGTGTATACTGTAAGTGACCCTCAAAACCCCAATAACTACTAAGTCTATTTTGCGGATCAAAACTTGGGAAATTGTATATTATCTATAGATGACAATTTTGAAGAATGTACCGAAGAAGAAAATCAAAAAATAGAAATTTCAAAGAAAAACGTAAATGTTAGAGAAGGGATGTGGAAAATGTTCTTCGATGGTGCCTCATCCTGTGAAGGAGGAGTTGGGGTTTTATTCATGGCATGAGGTGATGAGTATGTTATTCCTTTCTCTTATATATTACAGTGGGAGGTCGATTACACTAACAATGTTTGTGAATATGAAGCTCTAGTTTTAGGATTGGAAGTTGCAAGGAAGTTAAAAATCAAACATCTGATAGTTTATGGTGATGAAGAGCTCATTGTAAAACAAGTAAAAAAGAAGTATCAGGCTAAGCATCCAAGGTTGATATCATATACAAATTTCACCTAGGATATTATAGATAATTTCTTCTCGTCCTTTAATATTCACTCTATTACCAGAATGCAAAATCAGCAAGCCGATTCCTTGGCCAAGGCTGGTGTGACCTTCATACCACCTATTATTTTGAAATTGAAATATCACATCGAGATGACACATAGACCTTCGATATCGAACAATGTTCAACACTAGAAAGTGTCTGAATATGACGAACAAATCAAACAGTTCCTGGAAATGGTTGATGAGTTTTCTGAAACTCACATAGATCAAGAAAATCAGAATGATCCTGCTTGGATTATGCAGGAAGGGGAGAACCCAGAAAAAATCCAAGATAAGATTGCAAATCACTGCATGCTCTTGCTTAAGAACAATCAAATTCCTAGAGGCCTGATCCCCTTAGAAAGGTTGTTTGACTAGGATGGCATACCTTTAAAGGCTACCTTACGAACTCAGCCCGAAGAAATTGAAGACTATAATGTAGGAACTAATGAAGATCCCAAAATGGTCAAAATA
>CBVK0102138234.1:0-11028 GCA_900067695.1 Picea abies
ACCTGCCCTTGCACCACCCAACCACCCTTGATTTTCTGAATCTGGACAAAATTATGTATCAAGTCTTTTACTGCATCTCTCTTTGCTTCTCTGATTCAGACTGTAGAGACACTTTTCTTCTCAACACTCTTCCTCGTTTATATATTCTTCAAAATGGTGTGAGAGTGATACACTGTGTCCCTTGGTTTTGAACCATCTCACCTCTTTATTTAACTTAACCATAATCATTGATTATTATTTTTACTGTGAAGGATTTTTGTAAATTAATCACATATGGATCAATTTCATCCTTTAAACTCGATCCCGAATCTCTTTTGTTTTCACAGAAACTAAATTTTGTGGAGCCTCTTCCTTCAAACCATTACATGTGACTGAGCCTTATAGAACCATTGGTTTACCAATTACAACGACGTATTATATTTTCATTTAAATCTCTTATATCATATGACCAACAGTGGTGACCAAACACTAGGCCAAACGAGCGCTTGAGCACTTATCAATTTAAATGGTCCTGATTCAATCTTCAGATGAGATGAACAACTGACGGAACTTCTCCCTTCGAAACTTCAGGTTTTCAACTTTTCAAACCTTCAAATCAGATCGGACAGTTTATTTCACGGAAACAAATCAATGGTCATATTTGATCCTTACACTAATCATTTCATTGTTTAATCCGATAGCTAGGACTTAATCAAGCATCGTGATGGATGGCCACCTTTTACTCTGGGACTTCGAGTATTTCAACTTACACTATCCTTCCACTGTAGTAGATCGACACATGAGAATTCTCCCAAAGTGTTTCTTTATATCGGACGAACCATGTCTACTTTGGGATTCTATCCTTCGGGACTTCGGAGCTTTTTTCATTTGTTAGTGGTTAAACTCCCGAAGTAATTCTTCTGTAGTGACCTAATTCATTAACGTCACATGTTGACATGGCACGATCCAATTTCATCTTGACTCATGTCATCATCTGATTATGCCATGTGTACTTGTTGACGTGGTCTTCTGCCACACGTCCTTGTTGACCTGGTATGCCACATGTCCTTCCTAACGCGATCTGCCATATGTCTTTGTTGAAGTAGATCGCCCACACGTCCTTGTTGATGTGGTCTGTTGACATGGTCTACCACATGTCATCTTGAATCGGATGGTTGAGGCTTACTTCGAATGATCCGGCGGTCGAGAATTTATTTCGGCTCTCCGGGCCTCCGGGCTTTAGGAATTTCAAATCTCAAACTTAAAATTTTGAAGTGAGATTTTTTCAGAGCTTAAGCTCCTCACATATTTAGAATGATCTGATGGCTGACAAGTATTCAGATAATAGATAACTCATCCTTTCTACTTATCCTGTCCTTCTACTTAATTTTAATCTGACGTCTGACAGGAATTCAGATAATTGAGATCTCGGATCTTTCAGCTTATCCTATCCTTCCATTAAAAAGTGATCCAACGGCTATGAAGAATCTTGAAGCAGAACCATGATCAAGGATGGTTGCAGAACCACAACTTGCGAGTGATTTAACTTGTAACCAAAACTCCACAATTTGAAGTTGTGTGTTGGTGAGTCAACCACAATCGTTGATCTTCGAGGCTATAAGATTTGATGGTCCTGACTAATTTTGGGATGGGAAATAGCATGATGTTTAATTCTCCTTTCGATCTTTGCAATCTATCCTTTTCGTTGATCTGGCGATTGTGTATCCGATGGTTGTTAGGATATTTAGACACTTAGGAGTTAGTTAAGATCTACTTGGTCTAAGATGTCGTTAGGTAAAAGTGTATGTGAGTGGTTACTGAAGGTGTTTGTCCTCTGTTGGAATACCTGTGTTTTTGAAGAATGGTCATGACTAAATATGACTTAATCTGATCGTTTGTTGGATCAACCACAGTCGTTGATACTTGAGTTTATGAGATCTGACGATCTAGACCGATTGCGGGATTGTAACTAGCGAGTTGTTTAATTCTTCTTTCGCTCTCTGCAATTCATCCATGTCGTTGATCTGGCGATTGCGCATCAACGGTTTTGATTTGATGTGAGTTTCATCGCGCCATACCTACTAAGTTTCAATGTGCCATCTCTTTTGAGCTTTGATCTTTATTCATTAACTCTCCTCGGCTTTAGTATCTGCATATCGTCCAACTATTCGACATCGGTCATTATATATTGTTGACCAGTCCTCCAACAATTCTTCTGAAATTCATTGTGTCGTCTCTTCTGAGCTTTGATATTCATTCACTAACCCTCCTAAGATTTTATCTCAACTTATCATCACATCAATGATATAGACTATTGACATCAATGACAATACAACAATGACACTATGTCCAACACAATTAAGTATTGCATTGTTGATGGCAAGTTGTACTAGAAAGACCCTCTTGGTTTCTTTTTATGTTTCCTGACAGAAGCTGAAATAGGAGTCATTGATGAATTCCATGAAGGAGTATGCGGGGGGCATCATGTCTAGAGAGCGACAGCTTACAATATTTCAAGGGTTGGATATTATTGGCCAAAGCTATTTACTAAGGTGAATGAAAGGGTCAGAGCCCACAATTCGTGCCAACTGTTTTCTGGTAAGCAGAAGCTCTCTTCCCTACCTTTAATCCCAGTAAAAGATGAAGCTCCTTTCCAACAATGGGGCCTAAACTTTATCGGAGAAATCCATCTGCAATCAAGTGATCAACATAGATGGATTCTAATCGTTATTGATTGCTTTACGAAATGGGTTGAAGCCATTCCAACTCGGAATGCTACAGATTCGGTAGCAATAAACTTCTTGGAAGAAAACATCCTATCAAGATTTGGTTGTCCTCGAAAAATAATCACTGACAACACTCAAGATTTTAAGTCTATGGCAATGATCAATTTCTATTAGAAATACAATATTGTTCTAGGTCATTCTACATCTTATTATCCTTAGGGAAATGGGTTGGCTGAATCATATAACAAGAGCTTGATGACTATAATCAAAAAAGCCTTGACAGAAAATAAAAATGCTTGGCATATCCACCTAAAGTACGCCCTATGGGTGTACCGAATTGGCACCAAGAAATCGATAGGTATGTCTCATTTCCAATTGGTTTATGGTACTAACGTTGTCCTTCCTATCAATCTTGCTCTTCTTGTGATGAAACTCTGGCAAGATGCAAATGAAGAGCCAAACAACATTACAAGAAGGATGAATCAAATCATCGCAGTTCAGAAAAACAGGGTGGAAGTGGATGATAAACTTCAAAAGTACCAGGATGATATGAAGGTCCTTTTCGATAAAAAATCCAAAGACATGGATTTTCTTCCTGGCGATTTAGTTTTAAAATGGGAGGCTAGAAAATAAGATGTACATAAACATGGAAACTTCGATCATCTCAGGTTCGGACCATTCAAAATTGCAGCTGTTGAGGGAAAAAACTCTTTCTCACTGGAATATCTTGATGGAGAAATCCTTGACTCTCCTATCAATGGGAGTTATTTAAAACATTGCATGCAATAGTCATATTTCATATTTCCATTGTATATATCAGTTTGGATTGACATTCGCTATTTTAATTTTCAATTTTTCTTTTCTTTTGTAAATTATCTAAGTCATTTGATCATTTGTTGTAGATATTTTAAATAAATTATGATTGCTTGACATCATTGAAACAAAATATAAAACATCTATGTCACATACCGTCTCTATTCTACGGGATTTTCTGACATTTTGCATTTTATTCCTTTTGCAAAATTTATCTTGTTGAACGGGAGGTAAGGTTGAATAAGAATTCAACGCTCATTTTTCAAACATTCGATTTCTCTCAAAACAGGTGATGAATTAATGATCTTCCTGGTTGAAAGTTCAAAAGGAAAATGAGGTGTGAGTCCCTACCCTTCTAGTTCAAATAAAAATTTTAGGGAATTCTTTGAAATGAACGGGAAGGAAGTTTCACTCATAATAATACTATCAACCGACCTAAAAATCAGAGAGGTATAAGATTAGAGATTAAAGTGTCATACTGATGATTTCTAAAGCCATCTCTGAATTAAAAATAAAATAAAAATAAATAAGCTAGAAGGAAGTCTAAATTAAATACACAAGATTATGTGAGATTGGGATTTTTGTGTCAGGTCCTTTGAATCCTCAGTTTGGTTACTTTTACCTATCCCTAAGTTCTTATCCACTTCATATTTTCTTTTTCCTTTCTAAATCTTCATAGAAATAAAGAAACTCACCTTGACTCTGAGAACTCAAAAACATATTTTCAAAACAAGATTAGGCGAAAATATGTATGTTCCTTTGATTTCAATTGAAAAAGTGTGTCTAGGCTAATCCTGATAATTTTATCTCCTCTATCAGACTCTAAACTAGCTAATTCGCTCAAGTTTGATCCCTGAAAAGATTAATATTCCCATAAAATTCTCCCCTATAGGCGAAGATGTATTGAAAATTGGAAGAAAGTTAGTTTCAGAGTATTCTTAAAATCGTTGACAGACCTTCTTTTCAAAAAATTTAAACAGATATCATCCCTTGTATGACACATAAAGATTGATTGGCACCACTTCAAAATGTTAAAATATAATACAAATGGTGAAAGGAAAATCATAATTTGATTGCCACCATCTTGTCCAAAAGAGATGATGAAAGGAAATTCATATAATGATTGCCCTCATCTCATCAAACTACAAAAATACTAATTGAAGTGGTGAAAGAAAATTCAATGGGAGAAGTGGACAACTTCACTGGGGTACTGAACAATCTCGCTAGAAGTGAAGCGATATCTATGATATATGTAACGTTGTCATACATATCCATATAACATACTTTTTCATCTAGATCTCTTTCTGGTGATATTTACATCTTGAACCAACTAGGGATTCCCTAAATAAATTGTTACATCTGCTTAACCTTGATGCAAACGAAGTATGTCGAAGTTTGATGTTTCAGTTAAAGCTATTTTGATTATCTTAAACAATTCTAAAGTCAGTTTTAAGAAAAGGAAATTCTAATAGCCTAACTTAAGATCAATCATTGAGTATGTTTCGAAGGTTTTCGAGATTCGGTTAAGTTTGTTCTTCTATGGATGATTAATTCTTAAATAAAAATGGAAAATGTTTTTCCAAAGGAAATAATGACTCCATTTACCCAATAAAGGCACTTGTTCTATTGTTCTTTCGCACCTCCCAGGGAGCCACAATCCCCAAATGGAGCCTATGTTCGAACACACACAATTTTGAACTTTTGAGCTTTATATTTTTCACCTCTTAGGAATAAAATTTTACCCAAAGAGAGAAAAAACTTGGAAAGTGGGTTTTTAATTTTAAATAAAATTCATTGGTTGTTCTTTAATAATAAAGCGCGTACAATATCCGTCGTCGATGAGTTTCCTTAATTTGATTGTATGATCCTAATGGTCTTCGAAGTTTTGGAGTCGCCTAATTTTTAAAGAGTAAGTCTCTAACGGTCGCTTCGGAGCTCCACGCTTCGGATGTTCCAACAAGTCTAAATAGTAAAAACCTCGAAACTATGAAACCCAAAGATAACTGCTCGTGATAAATCCTAAAGAACTCACGAACATGAGTCATAGGACATGTGTCTTTTAAATCTTTCATGAGCTTTCACATGGCACTTATGTTTGACATTCTCGTTGGGTGATTATCACGTTTCCGAGTGACACATGGCACCTCTCTTTTCCTGACATGTCATCCGGAATGACGTCATCTCTGCCACGTCGCTCTGGGAGATGTCCCTTCGGGAGTTTAACAAAGAGTAAGTTCACAAATCACCGAAGTTTCAAAATGCCTAAGTATTGGACATTTCAAAGAGTAAAAAGGGGTTAATAAAACATTTAATAACGCAAGTTAATCGCGATTAAGAGTTAATTAATTACTTTGCAGTTTCGGATTTCGGAAAGTTTTCCTTGTGTTGTATTTGAAACCTACAAAGTCTGAACTTCTGAAATACATAAAGTTAAACACGATTAATTAGGACTTAAGGGGGATTTACTCATAAGTTAATTACTTCGCAGTTTCGGATTTCGGGAAATTTCTCTTGTGCTATATTCAAAACCCCCGAAGTCCGAACTTCCAAAACACTTGAAGTTAATACAACAATTTAAAAAACTGTTAATTAAGATTTAAAAGAGATTATTCATAGATTAACTCCTCCGCGGATTCGGAATTCGGGAGGTTTCCACCCTGTCACATCTAAATCTCTCGAATGCGAACTGTCGAAGTATGATGGCATTTATGATCAATTAAGGATAATGATTTCAAACGAGGATTGTGGATCGCCAGGTAGTCAATTCCATTAAAGTTAATAAACTCCTCGTCAGTGAGGCTATATGAAGATTGATAAACTTTTTTTCTTTTTGAATAAAAGAACTTCAATTTCAAAATCATTTTTACCATTCGAAATTAGCAGTTTTTATCCAGAGAAGAACTCACAGACTTCTCTTGTAACAGGTAAACTTATTTTTTTCCTTGAGGATTATGGCGCCGTGAAAAATGGCAAAAAAGATTGATACGGCAGGTGAGGATTCAAACCCAAATGCATATGTTCTATCAGACACTACTCCACGAGTCGCGGACGCCATTAAGACTTGGATGCAAGTTTTTTAGGTCCTAGAACATGAAATCATCAATTGTCCATAAGACTGTGTCGAAGAAGATGATGACTCTTATGCAGCTAAGCTCAAACATATAGCACAGTCGGAGATGCACAAGATAGTTGCACAGCTGAGAATCATGCCTTACAACGATATGATAAGTTGGGCCTTGGAACATGTTGACATCCAAACCTAGAGCATCATCAACCACCAGCAGGTTTATGTCGTCTCTTTCCGACTAGAACACCTACAAGTAATGTACAAACTCTCCCATACTCCTAAATACATTTACAATTCCGCATTCCTTCTAGAGTTTGAGAGAAAAGAATGTGCCCAATATGCCAAGAGTGGTCATGATATAATCAAGACCTGGTGGGGACATCCGGAGAAATTCAGAACCAACGCTCATGGTACGTACGCCACAGTGTCTTTAGACGCTCATATGTTGTATGTAGCCATGATGCTCTGTCACTTGTTCGGGAAGAAGATCCCTACACATTTCTCGGTGGAGTGGGTAGCCATCATGAACGAGGTAGTCGAGGGTTACACTTTCAATTGGGACAAAATGATGTCGGATAATTTGGCCAAGTAAATCGTTGATTATAAAACAGAAAAATCAAAAGGGCAGCCTGCCCCCTTTTACATGTCGGCATATGTTATGGATGTCATCTGTTTCATGACCCGTTTTAACCTGATAAACGGGAATTGGACCTTAGCCAGTTCTAAACCTATTCATTTTTATCACTCCAAGTTATGGGAGGAGAAAGCCAAGGATTTATTTTATGAAATCCATCACAATGTGGTAGTACCTATTCACATAGCCATTTATGGTCATCCACGTCCCCGGATTTCAGAGAGAATTATGGGAAACCTAGGCAAGCTCGCAGATTGGTTCATTGAGGAGTATTTCTCCTACATCAAAGTTTTGGGTTGCTCAGTTCCTCCTCATGCTCTCCCACAATTTTTACCCGACAAGCTGGTGTGCAGAGAAGTGGTGTACCAGACAGTGGAAGGAGGTATTAGCAAAGAGCTTAAAGCAGCTCAAAAAAAGGTTTGGTCGAATTTCCCCATTCAAGTTGGCATGTTTACATTATTGGATTTTGGTCACTCTAAAGTTGAGGCCGCAACCCTGGAGAATGCCAAATTGGTTGACATCGATTTCAAGAAACATGATCCACATAAGATAGTGGAAAACCATCTGGCTTGGTTTAACATGAAGCAGTACATGCATGAGAATTCCCCTTATGACGAAATAATCAGGGGAGTTAGATCTTATGAGGAAGTCCAAAGCAGATTCCTGACCCTAACCCCAAACCAACAAGCTGGTTTCCTCAACTTTCAGAAACACAGGCGGAACAATCTACCAAATATATTGCAGGGAGAGTCAATAGCCACGCCTCCTTCACAGGAAGCTAGGTCTACAGGATCTAAGCCAAGCTCCTCCACTAAACACAAAGCCGAAAAGGTCCCGAAAATCCTAGAGGTATTATTTCAGGAGTTCAGAACGTCACTATCAGGACTGAATGATCCACAGGTGTTAGCATGGTTCGAGGCCTTCATAAATCCGAGACAAGTTGTCTCTCATTCAACACCATCAACTCCTGCTGGCACCCTGAATACAACAGGACAGCAACATTCCACCGAAATTGCCTCTCCCATTACATCATTAACTCCTCTACAAACCACCTTCGAAAATCCTAATTCTGGACTCACTTTTGTAGGTGACCTTACTCCTATCTCGCCCGAGGAGATGCCTCCCTCAGATTTATTTTTCAACAATAAACAAAAAGCTATCGTGAAAAGAGAATCTCACCAAAAGGATGGAGTCATCACTAAAATCCGAAGACTAGTATATGACGGGAATGACCATGATGGTCTAGAGTTTGCAAAAGAACTTAAAGGTTCGCTAGGTGCTTTTGCCACTACCAATCACTGGTCGATGGACAATTTGACCGAACAACTGCGGCAAAAGTGCCTCTTGGTATAACACTTACAAAATTAGACATATACGACAGTGCAGACTATCAGAAGTAGAATGAACCAAGATTTTGAGCAAATCATGGCTAGTGATCAGCAACAAATTAAACAGCTACAGGATAACCTTGATCTGCTCCACTAGAGTTCAAAGACCAGTCAAGATCTGGTCACTCAACATGGCAAGTTGATAGAGAATTTGCAGGCCAGATTGACCCTAACAGATGGGCACAGAGATAGACATTTCGGCCTTCAAAGCTCGAGCATCGGAAATCAACGCGAAGTTGGAAGTTTCCCAGCAAGAACTTGATTTGAAAGTAGATGCCATCCAGAAATGTTATCAAGTAATAGACCTTTCCCTGAAAGATATCTATGTCAATACAAGAGAGGCATGCTTAGCCCGGTCTAAGTTTCAAGAAGTTCTCATATCGATGCAGAAAGCTAATGCCCCTGATTTTCCTCTTCTCTCTTATTCTAGACAAGTAAGAGGCAAAATGGCTCTAAAGTCTTGGGAAACAAATCTAGGATAAGGCAATAAACTTTCTAGAGGGGTGAAAGAGGCTTGTCTAGAGGCATTTCCATCATTAAACAAAAAGTTGATTGAGTTTGACGGGAATAATATCTCAGAGGCCCAGGGGCAAATTGAGATAGAAATGAACCAACAAAGCTCCAGAAAGAACAAGGAAGCTACTCAGGCATCCATCCAAGAAATGAGCCAAATCGATCTTCTTAAAATCAATGAATGGTTGGTTGACCCAAGTTCACGGTTCCATGCCACAGCCCAAGAAGTGAACAAGATTCAGGAAAAGCTACCCCAAATACAGAAGAAATTGTTTGCCTTCGAAGTAAATGAGAGGATTGAGCCTTCAAGGTTCGTGATAGCATTGATGGATAGATGCACCAAATGCATTGAACTAGGAAAAGCAAGTGTAGCTAGAAGAAAATGAGAAAACATGCACAGTGTCCATCCCTTGCAGCCTCTCTACCTTTCAACCTCCAACAGTCACTTACCTTGTCTATCCCTACCACCTGCATTCTAACCTCCACTCATCCCACCTCATCATCGGACACTTGTCCCCCCATCATTCTTTCCATGGACAGTTACTCTCCCCTGTGATCGTTATCCATCCCTTAACGAGCCAATGTTGTGTTATTCATCTAATTATCCTCCCCCCATGACCTAGATTGCAATTCATTGCCCCTCTTAACACACCCGAAGGGACAAATGGAAATGAGATCAAACAGCCAAGACAGTAAGCCAAATGATTGAGGTGGTATTAATGACATGTGTACCCAGCCCAAAGGTCAAAGGAAAATGAGCATTTCTACCAGCAAACGTGATCCAGGGGATCAAATTTTGCTCAAAATTCAAAGTGCTCAGAATCGCTTCAAATCGAACGAGAGCATAGGCCTCATCGTTACGAACCCAACGCAACTCATTTGGGTTCAAATGGGCATCGGAAGCGAGAGATATCGCGTTCTGTTCAAAATGACAAATAGTAAAAAAAAAGGATGCTGACTGTACAGTCTGTATAGTCCGTACGGCTGCTGACGTGGCAGTTCGTATGACACATGGTAGAGCTGAGTGGCAGATGTGGATGAATGACATTGCGACATGTGGCAGTATTTGGTTGGTTGTACGGTGCCACGTGGCCTAGTTATGGGCTGCCACGTGGCACATTGTTATTGGTTGCTTGTATAAAATATTATTGGAGTCCACCGGATTTGACCCCGTGACCTCCACCCACATGCATAGTCTTTGCAAAGTCCGCGCCACGACCCCGTGACCTCCACCCACATGCATAGTCTTTGCAAAGTCCGCGCCACCAATGCGCCACCATAGTAGTTCTTACTATGTAATGGCTTTGTATTTATTTAAGTTTGAGTTTGTTGTATGTTGGCGCAGGGGTCCGAGCTGGGGCTTAGCCCCAACCCCCGGTCACATATTTTGTTTCCATATGACCATTGTTATATCGTTGGCATGCACGTAGGTATGCGTTTTGGTTTGAATTTGAATTCGGTTCAACGGTTATACAAACGACCCGCCACTTGTACATTAACCATTGGCTTTTGGAAATGGGGCCTATTTTTTCACCTGCACGCGGTCATATGGATCATACGACTACGACCTTGGCGGTTAGGGGCTAAGTGTGCTCGTAATCGTCCTACAGTTCGTACCGTTTGTGAGGTTTCACCCGGTGTTGAGTTTTAACACTTAAATATGAGTGGGGGCTAGGTTGAGCCAACAAGGGTGCAATTTGCAGATGCAGAGACGGCAAGTTTGAAGGGGGACTTCCAGGAAACCTATCTTCTTCAATTTTTGGCCAAACGAGGTGCCGAAAAAGCCTAGCTAGGGGTTTTTGGACATTCTAAAGCCATTGGAACAGTCTATTTGGAATTTTGAGCATTGAAAAGCACATTTTTTTATCACTTTGAGAAAATAATACAAAAGATCCATTGGAAGCTGGA
>CBVK0102139298.1:0-15968 GCA_900067695.1 Picea abies
CAAACTTCTTCTTATTCCTGAATTTCTTGAAATTTGTTGTGTAGGCTTGATCATCATATTTCTTTTGGGATTTGTCTTTTGTGTTAATCCTTGATTCTTCTTGTGAACAATAAGTCTAAAGTTCTTCAAATTTGGGATACTTTGTTCTTGTGTTCATGCTTGTGACAAATGCATCCCAAGTATTGGGAAGGCCATTAAGTATTATATTTACTAGTTCCTTTTCTGAAATGATTTCCTCAATAGCTTGTAGTTTATCTCTTAACTGAGAGATTATCACAAAGTATGATTTTATGTTTTCATCACCATTAATTTTCATGTCACAAAGCTAATTTTTTAGACTCATCACTTTTCCAATATTTCTAACTGAGAAGAGGTTAGTTAGGGCATCGTACATCTTCTTAGATGAGTCAAGATGAGAAAAGGTTAGTTAGGGCATCGTACATCTTCTTAGATGAGTCAAGATGAGAAATATAGGGTATCAAATGGTCCTTTACAGATTCCACTATGATGATCATAGCATTGATTTCATTGTCCTTGAACTTATCCATAACTACAATGTTCTAAGTTTCCTTCTCTTTTCCCATTTCAAACTATGGTTCCATTATCTTGCCTTTCATGATATCCAACACTTTATTCTTGTAAAGGATGAGGTCAATCCTTGTCTTCCATTCTCTAAAGTTAGAAGCCCCTTATAACTTATTTTGTGAATTCATAGAGTAAGTCATGACTTCTTTGACTTGGTAAAATTTTTAATTTGACTTGGTCAACCTTTGACTTTGAAACAAAACTCAAAATTGACGCCTTGGATTGATAAGAGTACTAGGAGGTGAGATAATCTAAGGCACACTAGGTTATCCAAGAATTAGGTCAAGTGCTTCACTTAAGGTGTCTCTACACAAGGGTTAGGGTGTTGTTTTTGCAGCAAAACTTTGACTGCAATTGCAAATGATAAAACCCTCCCAATCTACCTTCTAGTGGTTAGACTTTTTGAAGATAGTGTGGGCCCATAACCTGTTAGAATAATAGGTGTGATCGTTTTACCATAGACAATATAGAAATATTGTCACCCAACCATAGGAACATATGCCACCCCCGAGCACCTTAACCTTGACAGACAAAATAATTCTGTAAGCAAACCCTACAACCGATAGCCAACAAAGGTAGTGTACCTCTCTCCAAGGCTAGAGTACCAAGAAGAAAGTCCCAACCATAACCAAGAAGAAATTCCAACAATAGTCAAAGAGAAATTCCAACCATAACCAAATACCAATTCACTATTGGACTAGTTGCATCTCTCCTCCAATCATGTGCGCCACTTGTCCTTATGCAGTTGTGAGAGTGAGTGTGACAAATGAGCTCTAGTGCCCTATTATTTATAGTCCTCCAAGTGACCTAACTAGGTCGAATTCTACATATGGAGGATAATAATTTAATATAAATTATTATATTGAGCCAACTTATCTTCTAAGGTTCTTTCCTAACCTTATAGGGTTTTTCTTGCTTCCTAGAATATTCTATACTTGTCAAAGGTTACACATAGAGGTTAATACCTCCCGCAACTACTGTAATATCAACATTTCCATTGTCAAGGAAGTTTTTCTGGGCCTAACTCAGATATACACATGATCCCCTGCTTTGAACTCTTTGGGAGTCCTCTTTCTATCTCCATAGATTTTATGTCTATCCTGGGATATTTTCAGATTATGTTCTATTTGAACTACTTGTTGTTCCATTTCTTTTATCATATCTAGAGTGAGTGTAATTCGGTCTACTAGGTTATTCCAGCTGATTGGAATATTTCATTGTCTACCATAGAGAGCCTCAAAATTTCTCATCTTTAATGACTCTTGATAGCCATTGTTGTAGGAAAACTCTACCAGTTGTAGGTATTCTTCCCATTTTCTGGGATGATGCATCACATGAATCCTTAACATGTCATGTAACATTTGGTTTACCCTCTATGTCTATCCATCAATTTGAGCGTGATAGGATGTACTAAATAGCAATTTTGTTTCAAAACCAACAAACATAGATTTCCAAAAATTTGAAGTAAATTTTGTATCTCTGTCTGATATGATATCCTTAGGCATTCCATGCAATATAAATATTTATTTCATGAAAATATTGGCAATATCTATTTCCTTGCAAGTTGAACTTGTAGGGATAAAGTGATTAGTCTTTCACAGGTTGTCCACAACTACCCTAATAGAATCATTCTGCTTGGTTGATTTAGCAAATCATGTGATGAAATACATGGATATGGTTTCCCATTTCCATTGTGGAATTGGTAGGGGTTGCAACAACCCTGCTAGATGTCGATGCTATGCCTTAACCTATTGATATTCTAAATATTTAGATAAGTAATCAACTATGTCATTTTCCATTCTAGGCCAATAAAACAGTTTCTCAATGATTGTGATCATTTTCTAAAAACCATGATGACCAGTATAAGGTCTTTTATGTTGTTCATCCATTATGAACCTATTCAAGTCATCATGATTTGGAATATGCAACCTACCTTTTTAAGTTAGCATGCCATCATTCGACAGTTGATAGCCCTTATACTTCAACCCGGTGGGTTCCTATTCTAGGTATGATCTCATAGTGTTGAAAAATGCATATGGTTCTTGTGCACTTTTGGCTCTTTCCTTGATGTTTGGTTCACATGTTCTTATAGGTTCCAAGTGAATCAATTTCATACTTCTACTAAGGGCATCAACCAACCTATTTTATTTTCCTTTAATATGTTTGATTTCAAAATAGAACTCACTAAGGAGATCCATCCACCTAGATTGTATATCATTGAGTTTGGGTTGGTCGAAAAAATATATCAGCCGACAATGGTCTATCATAATTACAAATATTCTTCCTAGGAGGTAATGCCTCCACATTTTTTAAGTATGTACTATGGAAGACAACTCTAAATTGTGTGTCACATAATTGATTTCATGCTCATTCAATTTTTTGGATTCGTAGAAAATCACATGCCCTTCTTGGATAATGACTCCCTCGAGTCCTTCCTTGTAGGCATATGTACACACAAATAAGTCCTTGTTTGGGTCTGAAATTTTTAGAACATGTGCATTGGTTAAAAGGATTTTCAGCTACTGAAAAATCTCTTCACACTCTGATGTCCAAATGAATCTGAATTTGTTTTTTGGAAGGGAGGTGATTGGATAACCAATCTTGGAAAACCCCTTTATGAGACTCCTATAGTATCCTTCTAGGCCCATAAAAGATCTAATATCAGAGACATCCTTTGGGGTAGTCCAATCCATAATGGATTTAATGTTGTCATGATCTACTACCACTCCTTCTTTAAAGATAACATGGCCTAAGTAATGGACTTGCTTCTAGAAGAAGTCACACTTACTAAACTTTGCATAGAGCTTGTGCTCTCTCAACACTTGAATAACTAACTTGATATGTTCTTCATGCTCTTCCCTACTCTTAGAATATATTAAGATATCATAAATGAAAACCAACATAAATTTTTCCAAGAACTTGTTGAGAACATTATTCATTAAGAACATAAAGGTGGTTGGTGCATTGGTAAGCCCAAATGGAACCAGCACAAATTCATAGTTCCCATACCTTGTCCTAAAGGTAATTTTGTGGATTTCTTCATCCTTAATTCAGAATTGATGGTATCTAGAACTCAAGTCAATATTGGATAAAATTGTAGCGCCCTTTAATTGATCAAACAAGTCATCAATTCTTGGCAAGTGATACTTATTCTTAATGGTCATCATGTTGAGTTGTCTATAGTCTATGAAAAAGTTGAGTGTTCCATACTTATTTTTCATAAACAAATATGGTTCTCCCCAAGGAGACACACTAGGTCAAATGTAACCTTTTTCCAACATCTCCTTTATCTATAGTTGGAAGTCAATTGGCTCTGGTGTACTCATTCTATAGGGTTCTATAGAAATTGGCACCACTCCGGGTACAAGTTTTATTGAAAAATCAATATATCTTCTTGGAGGTAGACCTATTACTTCCTATGGAAATGCATATTTATACTCTCTTAATATAGGATGGTTCTCTAGGCTTGGTTTTTTGTCCTCAACGAAGTTCAACACTTGTATTTCATACAAAGGACACATTTTTCTGCAATACTTCTTCACTAGAAGGGATAATATTTGTCTCACTGAGACATGATTTTGAATTCCTTGTAGGTTTATTTTCCTCCCTTTGTAATGTAACCAACCACCCACAGGTAGGGCACACTACTTCAATCTCACCTCTAGACTTCTTTCGAATTCTGATCAAATTTTAATGAATAAATATGCATGAAATATTCACATGCAGAGTTAAAGATTCATGCTACAACATGAAGAAATGAGACATGTGTCATGCATGGCCATAACCAGCAAGCATGCATATTATAGATATAAATTTCATAGATAAGTAAATACATAGCGCAAATAGATATGCAGGTAAATGAAAACATAACATAGAGAACTTATCTTTAGTGAAACAAATAACCAATTGGATGCAGACCAAGGATGTTCCACGCAATTGTAGACATTGTTTTTCCAAGTCCCAACAACAATGTCACCCTCGAGACATGGATTGAATCCACAAGGATGGTTCCAGAGTGTCACTTGGCTTCCCAAACCATTCAACTTTCAAGCTCTCACAGGATTTTCAGCACACACAACAATCCAAAGTACACCAAATCTCTTCTACCCATCCTGCACAACCCAAGAGAATGGACCCCCTTCTATGACATGCAGTCCCTCAGGATGTCCACCTCCTCGTAGGGATCCAATACATCTGGTCAAGAATCTCCCTACTGGGACTCTCAGGATTCATAGTTGTGGGAAAATATGAATGCATTCCAATGCATCTCATACATGCAGACATTAAGTCATGCTGGAATACATTGATAGTCACTACTTCCAACCAAAACCATGGCTCCTCTCCAACAATTTTTTTTCTTTTCCCAAGACAAAACATGAATGAGGAATGAAAAGTGGGTGAAAGAGTGAATGGAGATGAAGCAGAATGAAAGGTCTGAAAAATGAAAAATGAACAATGAGTGAGTGAGTGAAATGAGTGAAGAAGAATCAAAACAAACCACAAGATGGTTTTATATCTTTACTTTCAAATCAAGAACCACATGGCCTTCCCCAAGAAGCTCATGCAACCACTCCTCCCCATTAAAACAATTATGGGTAAATAAAATATAAAATAAATACTTAGCCCCTCAAGCCCCCTCTCTAACCACATGGCCTTCCCCAAGAAGCTCATGTAACCACTCCTCTCCATTAAACAATTATGGGTAGATAAAATATAAAATAAATACTTAGCTCGTCAAGCCCCCTCTTTTGTGGGATCATATGCCTTTATAAATCTTGTACTTGTTCGTCTAGCAGCTAGTGATGTATTTATTATTAATAATGATCAAAGCATTACATTTCCTAAGAAAACTAGCCTCTTTTAATTGTTTGGGCACTCTATCCTTTCATAGATTAAAAAAAATACATTATTTAATACGGGGCTCAAAAACCCAAGATATTACATCCCCTCCCCCTTATTTTAGCATTGTCCTTAGTGCATATACAAAACAAAAAACAAAAAACAAAATTTGTTCAAAAAGTTGCAGGTACTCTGCCTGCATGGCATATTCATGCTCCCAAGTAACATCTTTAGGATCGTAGTAGGTCCACTGGACTTTTACCAGATCTATAACTTGATTCTGTAGAATTTTGACTTTTTTTCTCTCCATTCACTCTTTCACCCACTCTTCATTCCTCATTCATGTTTTGTCTTGGGAAAGAAAAACGAATTATTGGATAGGAGCCATGGTTTTGGTTGAAAGTAGTGACTTCTGGTGTATTCCAACCATGAATTATTGCATGCATGTCTGAGATGCATTGGCATGCATTCATATTGTCCCACAACTATGAATCCTGAGAGTCCCATTAGGGGGATTCTTGACCAGATGCACTGCAGCCCTGGGAGGAGGTGGGCAGCTTGAGGGACTATGTGGAAAATAATGGAGTTAATTATCTTGTGTTGTGAAGGATAGGTACAAGAGAGATAGTGTAATTTGGATTGTTGTGTCTGCTGAAAATCCTGTGAGAGATTGAGTGATAACTAGTTTGGGAAGTCGAGTGACAATATGGAACCATCCTTGTTGATTCATAGCCCTAGCTTAGGGGTGACATTGTTGTTGGGACTTGGAACAACGCTGGCTATGGTTGGGTGGAACATACTTGTTCTACATCCACTTGGTGATTCATTTCATTAAAGATAAGTGTTCTCCGTTATGTTTTCATTTACATGTATATTTATTTTCGCTATGTATTCACTTGTCTATGAAATTTGTATCTATAATATGCATGCTTGCTTGTTATGGTCGTGCATGACATATGTGTCATTTATTTATGTTGTAGCATGAATATTTAACTCTGCATGTGAATATTCCATGCATATTTATTCATTAAAATTTGATAAAAATTTGAAAGAAGTCTAAAGGTGGTCTTGAAGTAGCATGCCCGACCTATGGGTGGTTGGGTACATTACACCCTTCCTCATATTCACACTACAATGTTTTATTATAATAGTACAACTTGGATTTATGGGAAGCCAACCATTCTATATCAATCGACATGTCATAAGATCCTAAAGGGAGCATGTTTAGGGTTTCTTGGATGGGCAATCCATTCAAAACAGATTGGCATGTTGGTATGACCTCTGTCACATTTATTTTTATTCCAATTGATAGTTGTACCAGCCATGATTTAGCATGTTTTACTTAATGCAATTTAAATTTCTCAATAGTTTGAGGTGAAAAATAACTTATATTAGAACCAATTTCATTTAAAATGGAAACTAGATGGTTGGAAATCATACCTTCCATCTCCACCACTGAAGCTTGTTGGTAAGCGTTTCTATTATTCAGGGCTGCGTAAATTTTTGGAATGCTCCTATCCACATCATTGACTAGGGTATCCTCCTGGATGTTGTATATCCTCCTATTTTCTTGTTTTTTATGTGGGAAGTCCCTCAAAAAATGTTCTTCTCCACATCCCCAACATTTCAAGGGTTCTTTCTTTGTATTATCTTATTTCCTGGGGATGATCCAAAGGGTTTATTTCCACTTTGAGATGGAAAATTTTACGAATACACACTCTTAATAGGAAGGATCATCTTAGAGATATTTTCGTGATTCTTAAATCTTGAGGATTTAAACCCCTTCTTATTGAATCCCAAAATACTTTTCTTCTGCCAATCCATATGAGGCTTTTCCTTGTTCTTGAATTTCTCATAGCAGTACCTTTTCTTTCAAATAGATTCTTCTAAATTATTAGGTTCGTCAAACTCAATTCTGTCCCAGAAGGACTGAGGCAACCCACTAATAAATTGTTGCATATTTACCTTTCCATCCTTTATGTAGGGAACATACCTCATCAACACAAGAAATATGTTCATGTATTCATCTATTGTGAGTTGTACTAGATTGAGTTCATAGAACTCCTTAGTCTTTTCATCATAATATATTTTAGACAAGTACTTTCTCTTAAAGTATTTCTCTAATTTTTTCCATGACAATTCCTTCTCATGAATTTCTTTCACATTTCTAAGGTCCTCCCACCATATGGAGGCCATTCCATTCAAGTTTAAAATGGATATCCGGGTCTTCAAGTTTTCAAAGTAGTCATGGCCTCTGAAGTACTTCTTCAAGCAAAGTAGCTAAACTTCTTATTCTTCCCCATTTTTAATTTCTCCTTTGAAATTTGCTGGTTTGGCTTTCTAAAATCTTCAGAGTCATGGATATTGGAATGTTTCCTCTTCTTTCTTATCCTCTGAGAATGTAAACTAGTCTCACTACTAGAAAATTCCCTAGATTTTTTAGTTCCCTCACTAGAGGATTCTTCAATTGAATCCTTGGCGTTAGCATGCCTCTTGGCTCCATGTTAGGCCTTCTTTGAGGTTATTATTATTGCATGGCTACTTTCAAGACCATGTTTGTGTATCTCAAGTGGGATCTATGTTTTCTCAGTATGGTGTTTATCCAAGTTACTGGTTTTTGGCTAGTGTTGCAGCTGCCTTTGTATATCTGATAGGTTTTGTAGTAGGACTACATTAATTTCAGTTTGTTTTTCTTTTTCTTTTATCAGCGTTTCATTTTCCTCCTTACAAATTTTTAATTATGCCATGAGGCTTCTTATAGTTTCATCCAAATATAGAGGGGTTTCCACCACCCTCCTCTCATCAAATTATTCTTTTCTATTGTGGGAGATTTCCCCCAACTCATGATGTGCCACCATTCTTTATGTTGTAGTGATCCTTGTTGTCCATTGACCATTTGAGTGATAATAAAACATTTTATGTTAGTTAATTATCTACTAATTTATGAACATCGCATGCAATTTGTAAGGTGAAAACAACTTCATTATTTGGAAACATTAGCAACACAATTCATATTTTTAAAACATGTAACAACAACATAAAGTTGTGTTCCTCTCTTCAGTAATAGATTTTACATAAGCTCGGATAGGATGCTAACCTTTAAAAATTCTCTAATAAAATTGTATTCACTTGTTCATGAGAGAAAGAAGGTCCAATGATGTTCCATACTCTGATACCACTCTTTCACACACCCAACCACTAAGTATCCTTTTAAGGGATGGAGTATAATTTTTTCTCTTTTCTCAATCATCCCAACTTCCCTATAACTATGATTCCAACATCTTTGATTCAACGAAGGTTTTCCAATGACTATAAATTTGTCCAGATCTAAGTTTTGGATAGGAATTTATGGTATTTCAAGTTTCTTTCATCCTTCATCGACTAGAGTCACTCACTACCATGTGGCACCCACGTGGTTCCCTGTCACCTGGAATGCCTCGTCATCATCGCATACAAAGACTCTCTCAACCCAAGGTTGACATTTTTCTAGCTCTTATAGGCTTGTTAAATTAATTAATCATTATCATAATAGATTCTTGCTCTATACTAATCATTTAATTAATCCCCATTAAAAATAATTGATCTTCATTAATTCATTAACCCCATAATTACATTTTTATTTGGCCTAAATTATCATCTTGGTAAAACCGAGGATTACTTCCCTTTCACCTTGGGAATCCCACAATTCGAGGTGAATTTCATGTTAATTATTATATTAATACCTCTTCATATTAAGTTATAACCCATTCATATTACTAAATAGTTTCTTGGATCAATTATATTATAATATAATCCTATATAATTATATTATAATACAATTAAATATATCAAAGGGAACTTAAGGTTACTAATATCAATTACTATCTAAGTCACCTGAATTTGTCATAATTACTCTCCATGCTTTCATGAACATACCCAGAACTCCTGAATTTCAAAGTCCCTAAGGGGTCCCACTTTTATTATGTCATGATACAAATACAATTAATTATCTTGGATTAGAGTATAATAAATTGCAATAAAGGTTCATTATAATCAATTACATTAATTTTATCACATTAAATATAATATAATATAATTGATTATATTTAATATCTATGCAACATTGGTACAAGGAAATGTACGGTTCATGCCATCGATAATTTTAGCTCATGAGATCCATCACCCCAAACACCCTGAAGTCCCTAAGACCACGATATGGTTAAGGCATTTAGTCACGATTTATTTCCTGGTGTGCTTTGAAATTAGAATAGTATTAAACTATATTTTATTTTGGACTCGTGCCTTTTTACTCTCCAGGAACTTTAACCTCCATTTTCAGAAGAGAAATATGGCACCTTATACTCCATTTTCTAGAAGGATAATAATAATAATAATATAGCCTTGCGCAGTTTTATTACCTTGAGAATTTAAATGAAATTATTTTCTCTTACATGAAAAATAAGGGAAAAATATATATATATTTGAAGTCTTTATAAAAAAAATCCTAATTCAAGGAAATCTCTTTATTCTTGAAACTAAAATCATAGTTACAATCTCTCCCTCAGGAGAAAATGAGTAATTTTGTTTTCTTTATTACAATTTTACTATTCTTACCAAAAGTTTAGGAAATTGGTCCTAGGAAAAGAATTTCCTCGATAATAAATTATGTATTTCTACTAGAATTTACTTCCCACCACAATTAAGGGGATTACCCCCAAATTTGTAGGAAATTTAACACAAGTTTACAATAACTTTTTATTAATGCCCAAATGAAAGCTAAAGGGATTTTGTACTTTGATTCAAGTAGGAACTGTCATGTTTATTTCCAAATTATTTTTCCTCATTACCTATTTATAATGACTTTTGTATTTTTCAATATTTGGGTTGTTTCCCTAAAGTCCAAAAATGGGTCTAATATACTCTAATTTTTCTGTAATAAGGCTTGAGTAAAAACCAAAAATAGAACATTATTATGCAGAAATAAATATCTCTCTTTCCAGATACTTTATAGAGACCCTACTTTTTTATATAATTGTTTATTCATCCTTGCCTATGCATGAAGTAAACTATGTAAATCAGTCAGCCACAACATTCATTCCCAAAATTTGGCACAGAAAGTCACAAGGTGAATTTGTTAACCAAATTAACATTCAGTTGTAACGTTTCACATTCACATCTAAATTTTCAAGGAACTTTAATCATGAAATTGAAATTATATTGCTTTAAAATATGAACTATAATTTATTACTGAAATTTAACACTACAGAGATTTTAACAAAATATACTTATCTAGAACCAAAAAGTGTTGTAAATATTGAAAGGGATGCACTTTTCCACCCAACCATAGGCACACCAACTCTTAGAAAGACTTACCACTGGCCACCCCCTAGCTAGACCATGATTCCCAGAGAGAGATTATTCCTTTTATTCAACAACAACCAAGGACGAAGGTTACCCTCCTCCTCCCACAAGAACTTGGAATACCAATTTTCTCTCCACCAAGCAAGGTGGTCTTCAATGAGTGCCTCCTCAAACACTCATCTTCTTTGCAACCTCTCTTATCATCTTGGATAGAAAAAGATTCCCAACATTTTTGGTACCCATAAACAATTTTTTTTTAGTTCTCTTTAGAATCTGAGAGCTACACATGCTATCCCTCTTCAGAAAATGGTCACTAGACCCATTCCTCTTGCCTCCTTTATGCCCACGATTTTCCTTCATTTTATTTTCTTCCTCAAAAATATTTCGTGGGTAAGATTAGGAAGTTTCTGGATGGGTAATATTCCCATTCGCTAATTGACTCTTGAGTTATATTTTCCAACCACCAGCTTCACTAGTAATTAAATTCTCTGGGTCAGAGGATTGTTATAGGTCTGGATGATTTCAATCTAGTAGAGTACTAGTGTAGTAGGGGTCATTTCAACCATTATTGGATCCCCTCACCATCTCTCCCATGAATCACAATCTACATCGGCATCCCCTTCAGTATTTATGCAACATATTCCATTTTATTTAGTAGCATAAATATATACATTACCTTCTATAATCAAAGGTTCATCAATTCCAACATCCATGTAATCAATCTGTCCATAGTCTCTTAGCAAACTATAGTTATATTTACAAGTTTGGGGAAACATGGTATTACATACAAAGGTTTAATATGGAATATTGTAATCCATGTGATAAACCATATCAATAGGGATTGAATTTAACTAAGGATTGTGATCATCCTAAATTCAATTCTACTCTCTATAGGAATGTTATTAGTAGGATAATTTATTTGAATCATAGTTGACCTGATATAACCTTATTTGTTAGTGTGGTCTCCAAGTTCACATAGGATCCAAGAGAGATTCATTTGAAGGCCACAAAGAAGATTGTTTGTTATATCAAGGGTACATATCAACTTTGTTTAAAATATTTCCACCATAATGAGAACAAGTTGATTGATTATACTAAGTTTGATTGGGAAGGAGATGAAAAAAAAGAAGTCAAGTTAAAGTTATGTATTTTATCTTGGATTCAGACCCATATTCTAGTCTTACAATAAGAAGAATTTGGTATCCTCATCAACCAAAAAACAGAAATATAGAGGTGCAATTAATGATGGCACAAAGGCAATGTAGGTTTGAAACCTAATAGGTGAACATAAATTTCCTTTTAAAGAGTCGATCGTAGTGTATTGTGACAATCAAAGTGTAATACAAGTACTCAATAACCATGTTTATCATATTAAAATGAAGCATGTGGAGCTTCATGCCTATTATTTGAAACAATTGGTATAGGATAAATTTGTGTGTCTTATTTATTATAGGATAGACGATCAAATAGTTGATATATTTACAAAACCATCAACACGTTTTTTTTTACAATAAACAATTATTTATAAACAATAGAAAAATCGTTAAATGAGGGCCCCCTCAACTATAATACTATTATGGAATCAAAACTTCAACATCCGATAATCAATATTGTGGATCCTCCAAATCCTAAAAAAAAAAAACCCCACAAAAATCTTGTTGTTAGAATACTATTCTCAAGGAAATGTTGGTTAAACCTTCTCTGGGATGACCATCAACTAGATTACTAAACTAGATGAAGGGTTAGCCAACTCTTCCTAGTGTTCACCATCAATGCCAATACTTATTTAGAGCAAGTTACAATCGACCCTTCTGTGAATCTCCCTAAAAAATAATATTATACTTGAGGAATATTCATAAAACCCTTCGCTAGAATCACTCTTGATGAGAATACTAATCTATAGGAAGGGTTAAATTACCCTTTCCATGGATTAATATGGATGAGAATACTAAGATACATGAAGACTAATTGACCCTTTCTTGGTTCCCCTTGGAGGAAAATACTATGCTCAAGGAAGGGTCGACTAACCCTTCCCTAGAATCCCCCTTGATGAGAACACCATTCTCAAGAAAGGATCAACTAACCCTTTCATAATATCCCCCTTGATTCGAACACTATATTGAATGTAGGGTCAGCTAACCTTTCCTTGGGATCCGTATTGGTGTGAATACTATACTTTTAAAAGAGTCATTTGACTCTTCCCTAAGCTCACACTCAACAGGAATACTAATTTGGAGAAAGCTTTTGCTGACCCTTCCCCGAGTTCTTCCTCAATAATAACAATAAGCTATAAGAAGGGTAAAAACATCCTTCCTTTAATACTCCTAAATAAAAAATTTATTCTCAAGGAAGGGTCAACCAAACCTTCGTAAGTAAAACCCTTGATGAGATTACTATTCTCCTAGAAGGGTTGTCTAACCCTTCCCCACACTCCTCGTTGATAAGAATATTATGCTCAAAAAAGGGTCATCATTTCCTACCCTCAATGAGAATATTAATCTAGAGGAAGGGTCATCCAAAGCTTCCCTAGACAAGAATATTAATTTGGAGGAAGGGTTGGTTTACAATTTCGTAGGATCCCCTTAACAAGAAATATCATATGTAGGAAGGATCAACTAACTGTTTCCCAACTCCCCTTTGATAACATTATTATTCTTCAAGAAGGGTTGATTTATCCTTTCCCCTACTTCCCTTTGATAGTAATACTATGGTTGAGGAAGGATTGGTTGACCCTTCCTATTAATATGTAGGAATTTTTAGTTGTGATCAAGTTATCTAACAAATCTCCAATGTTCATTCTACAAATAGTATGTACCAAAAGGATCAAATTCAAATGAATCCATTGTTTTTGTTCACATGAATGAGGAATCTTGTTAAAATAATGATGTTTAGGTATTTTCCATCTACATAAGAACTAAATCAAGAACATTAGCGATTTGGAAGCCTCTCATATTTTTTATGGTGTACATGTATATGTGGGAACACTATTGTTTCTACCAAGAACAAACATTTGATTAATATTTTGAAACATTTTAAATGGTTTATGTATATAGATTGTCGAGTAGTCAAAAAAATCATAGTAAACACCATTGCACATTCATAATTTTTTTCTAAACATGTAAAAACCACCTAAATTATTATCACAACCATAGTTTTAATTTATTAAGAATTGTGTTTTAATCTATGGATCCACTAACTTTGTTGAAGAGAAAATAGATAAGCATGCATAGACATAACACTAATATTGGTCATGGATTTGGGTTTTATGCCAAGTATTCATGGGGAAGGCCATTGATTAATAATTGTTGATATTAGTCTCAAATATCCCTAAAACAATACCCATGCCAACTAAATTATGGATATTTTGGGAATAACCAATAATTATTTCATTCCATGACCAAATGTCTCATTTATGCATTATTTTAAATATTTTTTTTGCGATGCTAACATCACCACATTTGGAATACATATATACAATTTCATTTCCCATGAAAATGTCTTATTTAAATGCACTTACTATTTCATAACCATGAATCTAATAACCTTATTATGAATCCAATAAATGTGTGTATGTCGGTGCACAGTGGGCAGACCAGGGGTGAATCATCTATATACCAAAAAACCCCTTATACATCGGCCCTTTTGGCATCACATACAAGCAAGTGAAGTCCCACCCAAGGCATCTAGAGGGGTTGTAGGAACAAAGGTTCTGCAATGATGAGGGGAAGTGAGGCATCCAACATTTCTTTACTAACTATATACTCATGTGTGTAGTTTCCATTAATCAATAATTACTTATCATGAGACATACCCTATGTGAGACATTCCTTTACTTGATATTGATTCATTTACTAGTTACTTCAGTCTGTGACATTATAACATCATATATGAATAACACATTCAACATACTTATGAATTTACATTAATTGCATAGTAACGTTAAACATCATCACATGAAAACACAACACATCACAACACATAGGTTTAACGTGGTTCACCCAAGTTGGATATGTCCACAACATTCGGCTTCTTATATTAGTCATTGGTAATCTTCTTACAACTGCACACTATGCTAGAAAATATGCAACAGTAACATTACCCAAACCTTCCTAATTGTTTTGCTGCAGTGTGAGTCTCACTCCTCAGTCATACCTAAAAAATCCTTCCTTAACTAACAAACTCAAAATAACTTCACATGTGTCCAACCCTTCTTACTTTAGAACCTGTCTACCCAAAAACCATTTACATATTCATACATCAAAATAGGACTAAGCTCATTACAATGTGGACAAATTGTCCCAAAATCCTAACTAATTTCTACCTTTTTCGCAATGCTCCATCATGCTTTCTCCTATCACATGCTTTGAATCCTTAAAGTCCACTCCTGTCACATGCTATAGTCCATATTCTAATTGCCTTTGATTCTTTGACTTATTCTGGAACATATCCCAAAGCTTAACCAAAACTTGTCCAAAACTCATATCCAAGAGGACCCCAACACTCACATGTGGCTCATCTCGAGCCACTCAATATTTCATCTAGTTTTCCATGAACTTTTCAAATGTCACTTTTGTTTTCATGGCTTGCACCTTCACCTTTGTCACCTTCTGGAAAACTATGTCAAGTTTCTCGAAAATAACTCAAGTCTGCATATTATCGACACTTTCTTCAACTACCTTTTTTATTATACCCTGAGTTGTTGTTAGGGACGCTATCACCATATATGCTTCTTCCTATACTACCTCAATATTTTGTGTGCAAGCCTATTGCTCCGCCATTAGCTGATTCATTTTTGAATACATCTTCCTGTTCTCATCCATCGGTTTTACAACCTTTGTTGGTGGTAATGTGCCCATCATGGCTTTCAACTTCTGTGACTTTTCCTTCACAGCCTATATCTTCTGGATGATCTCTTATTTATCCTTGTATTGAGTTAGCTGTGTCCAGACATCCATGGTGTTATCCACCAGAATTCCACACTTAAGTACCTCACCCTAAGTGTCGCAAGTGTCATTAAAGTGTCACATACACTGACACCATGAACGAACATTCGTCACAATCCCTAGTCAATGTGGAGGAGAAATATATTATATGAATCTCAAAATATGATGTGCACATGAATTATTTATTAATATTCATGAAAAGGAAATTAATTTAGTGTGAGAATCCACCTCACATTTAGTTTCCTAATCTCAAGGAGAGGT
>CBVK0102139341.1:0-11433 GCA_900067695.1 Picea abies
ATTTACGTGGAAACCCTTTCAGGAGAAAATGACAAAACTTCTCTTTATAATTATTTGTAGGCACCAACCTGTTGTTACAAATATTTGTAGGCACTAATCTAGTGGAGAGACCAATTCCCACTGGCACAAATCCTGGTAAGCACCAACCTACTCTTATAGATCATCGTAGACACTAATCTACTAGAGACACAAATCCCCACCTCTAAGCACCAACTTAGCAAGAGACGCCGACCTCTTTGTGTGAGCTGCACCAACCTTCACCGAGTCTTCTTGCTACTTCTGCCTTTACCAAGTATGATTGTTTCTTCTGCCTTCACCAGGTCTACTCACTTCTTCTTCCTTCACCACGTCTGTTCACTACTTCTGCCTTTACTAGGTCTGACCAAAATTTTAATTTCCAAAAGGTGACTTTTTCAAAGCTTCTTGTTTTGGTCCTCTTCCCAATAATGAACTTGTACAACATGCCACTTATAAAATTTTGCAAATATGATTATGAAATTGTTACATGAGGTATTTATGTATGTCTGCTCTGTTCTCTGAAATTTTCACAATCTGAAGATGCCCAGAAAAGAAGTTATAGTGAAAATACCAAGCTGACCTGTATGAAATTGATCTCTGGAGCATTCAACAACCCTAACTTTCACAAAGCACATATTAGAAAGTACATTGAAATAACATCTAAATTTTTTACCATATCTCTGCAAAATTTCAAGGTCTGAAATATCCCATAAAATAAGTTACAACAAAAGTGTCAAGCTGACCTATTTGAAATTGATTTTAGGAGCAATCGAGAACCATAACTTCCACAGGACATATGTCAGAAAGTATAGAAGAACAACATCCGAAATTTGTACCACATGTACACCAATATCTCTCCTCTGTATTTGCAAAGTTGTGAGGTCTGAAACATCCCATAAAATAAGCTATAGCGAAAGTGTCAAGCTGACGTATTTGAATATGATTTCAGGAGAATTCAAGAACCCTAAATTCAATAGGGAATATCTTCGAACATATAGTGAACCAACATCTGAAATTTGTATCACATGTGCACAAAGATCTCTCCTCTAGCTTTGCAAAGTTTCAAGGTCTAAAACATCCCAAAAAATAAGTTATAATGAAAGTGCCAAGCTGACATGTTTGAAACTGATTTTAGGAACCCTAACTTCCACAGGGCATATCTCTGGAAGTATAATGAACCAACATCTAAAATTTGTACAACATGTACACCAAGATTGCTTCTATGTCGCTTCCAAATTTCAAAGACTCAAATGTCCTAGAAAAAAAGTTATCATGAAAATGCCAAGATGACATAAAACTAATTTCACAATTCAATCTTTGCTAATCCATTTTTTACACACACACTTTCTCTCAATGTTTTCTCTTTTTATACTTTTTTCATAACCATTCATGAAGGGACATGTCCCTTAATTTAATAATTAATTCCCAATACCACAGGAAAATACCCCAAACCCATGGGTTTGAAACCACCATTTCACTTTTTACTTTTTCACATGCACCCCTTTTTTAATATATATATTGGAAATGTTGTGTGTATTGTAATGCCATAATATGACATCAATGACACCATTAATCCTTCGACATCAAAATTAGTGATTTGGGTCACTGTGATGTTTGGTATAAGGAAACCTTACATTGAAATGTACTCACCCACCAAAAATCTCAAATACCGAAATTGTACTTTAAGAGATATATGTTGTTTATCACACCTGTAGAATTTGCTACAAAATGCATGTAGTTGTTGTATACAACTATTTGTCTATAAATCAAAATTAGTGATCTGGGTGACCATGATTTTGGGTAAAGAGAAACCTTACATTGAGATGGACACATCCACTAAAAAGATCAAGTACCCATATTGTACTTTAAGAGAAATAGACTATTTATTTGAGTGGTAAAAGTTGTTATAGATTGCAAATAATGGTTGCTACGGATGTAACAATTGCTACAGATATGTTATAGATGTTGTTTTGATTTTACAATGGTTGTAGATCATCCTTGAAGGTGAATAAGCCATCTGATAAGAATATTACATGTGATTATTGAGCTTATTTTATTTGATGAACTTCAAGGATGTGTTATGATATATGAAATAAATGAATATACTAATAGAGAATCAAAATGCCATCGATTCATATGTGTTATTGTCCTGTAAATGGTGCATGTGGAATATTTTTTAATGTTAGTTTATAATTGATTTCAAATCTTTAAAGTTGATTAGTGCGCATTAGTGAGTTCTAATGCCAAACTCTATTATTATATTTAAACAAAGGGTTTTTAAAATGGTCCATATTGTAGAAATTTGATTTACATACCATTATCATCAATGAAAACTTTAGACTAACAAACCCTACTTTTGTTGTTGATATGAAGGTACATGACATCATTGTATTTATATATCAATTCTTTGATTGGATACTCACTACCTTTGCACATCCTTTTTCTTTTTTTTTTTAAATATTGTCCCTTCACTTTTGAAGGGAATTGATTCATAATCGAGTTCAGATGCACAATTTATTCCACTGGTATAATGTATAAAAAAATGTCTCGAGATCTTATTGGGATTAAGATATTGCAAGAAGATAGAAAATGAATATGTAGAGACAATTTAGCCCAACAATTTTAGCATGACATCTTCAACATCTTGGGCTAGGGATACCCCAACTTGAATGAGATCTATTTTATGACACCCTAGTAATAAATTGTTGTTCAAAATGTAAAGGGTTGAAGAAGAACCCTTGACATGTCACACTATCCCAATATGTCAATGATCGATTACCCCAAATTAATAGTTTGATACCTCCCACTATTTTTAAGGATATCCAATAGGCAATATAGAAAATAAACATAAGATCTTTTCCATACGCTCATATTTCAAAAAAAATTGAAAGCCAAATCAATTGAGTTTAGTTCTAAATTGTACAACTCATCCACAACTCATCTCCTTATTTCGAGTTAACTAAGAGTTTTATTGAACCATTGAACAATATTGATACTACCCAAAACATTTCTACTAGGAGATCTAAAAAGTTATATGAGCTGGGAGAAACGATGTTAGACTACAAACTAAGGTTGATTAATTATTAAATGGAAACAATGACTTATGTCTTCCTATTAAATTGTAAAGGAAATACCAAACCTTTTATAATCATGCTAAGCATGGCGCTTGGTTGTCATGGCTTCTAGTGCCCAATGTTAGGACCAAATTTTCTTTTTTTAGTAATAATTGCATGATTTCCAAGACTGAAATGGAGTCTACAAATTTTGGGTTGTTTATGCATTCACATGTGTTTATTCATGTGTTTGTTCATCACAAGTAATTAATAGCACTTATGCCATTTTGTGGTCCTTGTTATGGCCATTTTGATTATTTGAGTATTGTTAAATACAAACATAACATTTATATGTATAATATGTGCATGAACGACTATGCTTCTAAAAACTTAGATAAAACTTAGATAGGAAGAACAAGTTATATATTGATGGTTGTAAACACACTCATGGAAACATTGGATTGTTCATAAATAACTCTAATTGTTTGTTCGTTGTTTATTGTTCATATCGAATTGCTTCTTTGACAAACACTTCAATGAGAAAAAGTTATTTATGAAAAGGAACACACTAAGATTTATAGTTGTCAATGCAATACATGGCATGTCCCATGGCGATGAGTTTTAATTACCTCTAAATTTCGTTAATTGGATATCACTTGTCAAAGGTGACTTGCATTGGGACTATCTTTAGATGTCCCCTTGGGGTGAAAGAAAAATATGAAGTCATTTATTTTAGATTTATAATGGAGTTAATGTAAATTTTTGCATAATTTGAAAAATATTTTTAAAGTGGTTGATTTCATGTGTATTGGAATATTTTTATACTACTTTTAGAAAATGTTTATTCTTATGTGTAAACATACTAAATGCATTGTATTTACTTATTCATGTATTTAACATCGATTATTCATGCAATCAATATTCTGACCATGAGTGGCATGTCTGTCATTTACTTGTGCATCCCATCATGATATCAAATCGAGAAAAGAATGCTAAACAAGAAAAATACAGAGCTAAAGCATACTCAACATGGTTGCATCATCCACCAATTCAATTCCCACTCCATCCCAAGTCATTAATTTATAATGTATACAATACCACTAGTTCTCCACAGACTAGGTATGAAAACAATGATATGGTTTGTATGGACGATTCTTTACAGGATAATCATGCCACAGAGGGACGTTGTTAAATGCATTTGAACACGATGAGTTTAGGGATGATGCTCATATCAACACATATTCTTTGAGCCTAGAAATTGCTCCCACCGTCAGATTTTTTGGAAATGGGTTGAGGTCAACCCAAATGGAGACAACCATGCTATTGTACAATTTGAAAGCAATGTATGGTATGCAAACACATGTTTCTCGACACTATTGAGGTAACTAACGATCAAGTTACCTCTATTTTAACGAATCTTATCACAAAATAGGTAATTTATAAAGGTATATTGGCTTGTTTAATGACATTATAGATTGGTGTTGCTCACAAATGGGATGTTATTCAAAGATCTGGTCCTCTATTAAGTACATTAGATTTGTAAATGCCATCACATACAAGATATCCAAGAATAAGATAGAAAATATACTTTAATTCATTGATATCAAAATACCCTTAAGGTAGGGAAACACCTTACAATGATCCCTTTGTGGAAGGAATCCACTCCTATTCACTTTCCTTTTAAGGTATGGAAACCTTTCAATGAGCTAAGCTCCAAGTACAATATATTCCACACATTATAAGGAGGAATCCATCCTTCCTTATAGCTAACAAGGAAACCTTAATCATAACAACCTCCTAACTACCTAGTGGACCTACGTTAATGAAGTCCCATTACATTTATTGAATATTGACTACCATATTGGACCTTATTAAACCCCTAGGGAGGATCCCAACACTCCACCCCCCTTCGAATAACAATACCCTCAACACTTGATGTGAGGAGGCACCACCATAAACCAGGGCCATATGGACAAGTGTTGATCTCAATGTTGAAGTAGGATAAGGAACCACCATCCCATGGATAAGTGCTAGCCACCATGCTGTAGTAGTCCAAGAGGCTCCACCATAAATCGGGGTCCCATTAAATATGAGTATCGACCACTATGTTGAAGTAGCCAGTGTTCCATATGCACGTACTAATTAGAATGCCAAAGTAATCCAATGAGTTGATCCACAAACCTAGGTCTCATGTCCAAGTTCTCACATTGACTCCCCATGGAAGATACCTAAGCTCAATACCTAATTGAGAATGGTACTCCAAATGCCTAACAGTCATTTGGATCTGAATAAAAAGAATCCAAAAAAAATTATCCTCATAACTGTAAAGGGTTGGTTATGTATCGGGAAGGAACACTACTATTGGAGAACATGAAAGTTGAAAACTAGCTCGTGTCTTTCCTCAATGATATTCTCTTCATATGATGAATTAAAGTTGTCAAAGAGAAGGTGGAAGTAGTTTTCATCCCATAAGTGACAGCTATCCATATACCATTCCTTGCAAACCTTCTCTAATTCATACCAACCACAACACATGTCACTTGTATACTCATCTTCAATATCATTCCAAATTTGCATCCTTTGGATTGTTTCATAGGCTTTTGGTATTTTGTGTATTTGGTGCTCTATACCGAGTCACACAATACAAACTCCTTTAAGGGGTTTAAATTCTTCTACTTCGAGTAACCATTATTTAATATGCTCTTCATAAGCCATAGAAAGTTTAAGAAAATGTGTAGGAGAGAAATTTTCTTCGACAAAATTTGTATCTTCCACATAATTTTCTTATAAGACTTGATAGTCCTAAGTGACAAATGCTAATATATCCATGTAAGAGACCATAAGCTATTGTAAGTATGAGACCTAGGGTTTTGAGATGACAAATTTGAAATAACAAAAACTCCATTAATAGTTATTAGAATTTCTATTATGGCCACAATTATGAAACCCTTATGACCACTCTGCATCTACTAGCACTGGGTTGGCAGAAATTCTAGGCACTTTCGCGAAATATATTTGCTCTACAATTTGGGTTGCCATCATTGGAAAACCTTAAAATAATTTATTTTAAATTAGTGATATATTCACTTTATGGACTCCAATTTGGATGATTTTTTTTTTAACTTGGGTGTTTTTTAGAGAGGAACTCAGATTTGCAAATGGTTTCTTCAAATTTTTCTTAGAAAGCTACAAAATTTGATTTGAGTGTTGCAATCCTCTTTTTCTCATTGAAAACCTGCAAAATAGATTTAAAAAAAAAATAAAAAAATCTCCCCTTTTTATTGCCCAAGAAAGAGATCTGGTACAACTTGTTAAGTACCCTAGATCTGAAAATGTTATCACATACAAGATATCAAAGAATAAGATAGAAAATCCCCTTCAATTTAATGATATCAAAATACCCTTAAGGTAGAGAAATTCCTTACAATGATTCTTTTATGGAAGAATCCACTCCTGTTCACTTGGCTCTTAAGGTAGGAGACCTCTCAATGAGCTAAGCTCCAACTACAATATACTCCACACATCATAAGGGGGACTCCATTCTTACTCATAGCTAAGAAGAGAACCCTAACTATACCAACCTCCTAACTACCTAGTGTGCATTCTTTAATGAGGCCTCATTACATTTATTGAAGACAAACTATCATAGTGGGTCTTATTTAATAACAACAAACATAGTAGACATATTCCACGTTACATTGAATGACCTCCACTATTATTATTCTAATGGGCCCTTTAGTCCCCCATTACACCCGTAAGGAGGGTCCCAACATCCTCCCTAATGATAATGTTCTCCATAAGAATGGTAAAGAGTAAAAACAACTAGTAAAAATTAATTGATAAGGCATCATTTGATATAAATTCTCTATCTCTTACGGTGGTCTTGAATGTTTCATATGTTTATGTTTGATATTCATAAGCTTTGCAGATGATAGAGTCACATTGCCTTGTAATATTCACAATACCTTTTCACCCTTAAATTTTCCAAATTGGCATAAAACCAAATCTTCAAGCTTCTTCCATGTGAGTGATAGTAGTGGACTGAAATAATCCATCCACCATTGGAAGGTTGGCATCCCAAGAATTATTGGGAACTACTTCACCCTCTCTAAATCGATTAAGAATTTCATTTGTTTCTCAAACCTTCCAATCTACTTTGTTGGGTCTTTCCCTTCCTCCTACTCAATTATTAACCTAATTCTCTATACTTATATGGGTAAACATCATGGCTTTCATCTACCCGTTCCTACAATACCCTATTGGATTTTTCCCTTGATGAAACCTCCGTATGCAAAATGGCTTGGTCATTAGGCTCTTCATTGGATATTTTTGGCTAGTTTCATATAGGTTCCCCATATAAGGTCTTAGTACTAACAACTCATCCACGTTGGTTACATATGTTTCTTGTGCAACTACTCAATTTATTTTGCTGGGTGATCCAATGATCGCCCTATTTCAACCTTTTCAAAACATCAATTCCAACTTATCATAAAAAATGTGCCTCTCATGGAGCACATCCTTTTGAAAAACACCCAATATGCTTCTCTTGAAAATTTTAAGACCTCAAAACCTGTACATGGCTCTATCCCATAATAATCGACTTTACTGATGATCAACCTCCCAATAACTTTACATGTTGTATTTTTGGTTGCTTAGAATATCATTGGGTTGTGTGACGAGGGAAGTCTATTTAGAACTTCATCCAAATGAATGAAAGAAATGATGTTAATCTTCACACTTGGATGAATCACTACATCATATATCATCTTGTCCATCATAGTCCCGAGTAGCTTTAGATCCTTTCAGAAAAATGTGTTCACCTTTCTTACTTTCATGACATTGAAACCTGAGTTGTCATGTACTTCGACATCGAGTAAACAACCCAAGAAATCGAATGTATTATTCATGCATTTTTTTTATTATCTTGGGACAAAGAAATTAACCAATGAATTAACTTGTGTATCTTACTTTTTGATGACCTTGTTTTCCTTTTTTCATTGTACTGTCTTTGAGATCCACCCTTTACAAATCAATTATGTTCTTTAATGTCTTCGATTACTCTTCATAGTGTTCTCCTATGTTCTATGAATCCCTAGTCCTCTTCATATGGTATCAACTCTTCATTGGACCTAGGATGTCCATACCTAGTAGGATTATATCAGGATGCAATAAAAGCTTCTAAGTGATCTTTTTGGCCACTTGGATCATCTAGTAGTTCTTTGTCAACTTCTCCTTGAATCTTGAATAGTGCCTTGTATCATGTGTGTCTGGACCATGGAGGTATCAACACATTTATTGCATAATGTTGAAAATATAGTTTCGATCATGTGTCCCCATGCTCTGAATGCAAAACATTTAGACACTTTTCTTCCTCCAACGATCATGGTAACCACAAAAAATCTACCTCATTGGGCTTATGTTTGAAACACATTTTGATCCCATTGTAGTTCCAAATATTAGACCTGTCTTAGTAAAGAGTTATGATATCCCTGGTTCCCTTTCTAAATGGGAAATCGACCTTGGTTCTTCATGTTGAACTTACACTTATTCCAAGAGTACTCTTCGACATTATATGTCCAGCATAAGTTGAATCAATTTAATTTCTTTGAATTCTTGTCTCTTTTATCAATTTGACCTCTGTCATTGGGTTGTCTTCTCTCCTTGCCTTGTTTTGGCTCATGCTACTTATATTCATTAATCTTATTCTACGCTCAATATTCTTTCTAGTATTTCTTGGCTTGTGCACTCAAGTCCATTTTTGCCTCCATCTTAATAGCCATATTGAGGGCTTCTCGATATGACTTCAATTTGTTTTCTAGGACCCATGATCGAAGGATAGGACAAAGGCATAATATAAACCACTATATGTGTCAATTTATGGAATTTGATACTTTAGTTGGCCACAAATCTCTTATAGTTTGGAGTCATATAGATAAACAACTTCTCTCCTCGTTTTCCAAATTCTTCTAAGCTTTCTGAAAGTTGAGGATTTCATGTCGTAATGCTCATATGCCACCTAGAACTAGTTGATCACATCATCCTCGGTTGTGAAAGCTAGCTACTCAATGAACCTCCAATACCACTTTAATTTGGTGCCTCTTAGAGTGCACTTAAATGCTACCCATTTGGTCAACGTATCGTTTTCTTTTTTAGCCTCCCAAAAGGTATTAAGGGTGATCAAATGATCTATCACACTTCTTATGCCATAAAAAATAGGCAATTTTGATATGTCTAGTTGAAGTTTGTCTTTGGATATGTTCCTTTTCTTCTCCTTGTAATACAAATCTTAGTAATGGGTGTGAATGGGTTAATTATTTTTATTTAGCTTCTTTGAAGGTTTATTGGACTTCTTTGACAAATCCTTGGGAGAATCAAGTTCCTCCTATGTGTGCTCTACTCTCATTCAGATTTTGATGGTTGCTCAGACTCAATATCCCATGGAAAAACACTTTCTATTGTTATCCCTCTAGTCTTTGGTGATATCATCGATGCTTGCTCTCCATCATGGTTTTGGTTTAGGGTTAGGTATTTTTTCGTATTTTCCAATGCCATCATACTTTCTTACTTATGTATTTTTGTCTTGGTATTATATCGCGTTGAAAGTCCCTCATGAGCTGATAGAATGCCCTTGAAATGTTGGGTCTAATTGGACACCAACATGTAAACCATGAAAAATGGAACAAACACCTCTCTCCAATCAAGCAAGTCGTTAAACAAATCCAAACGTTCTACCACTATGAGATAATAAATTATCAAAGTATATGTATAAAACTTACATAGAAATTTCAATACAAATTATGTATTGCCTTGATTCTCCTAATCTAACAATTATATGCCACTGTTAAATACATAATCGCTTCTACTAAAATTCTTGCTGAATTTAAAACATGATCGCCAATTGCAATATCAAGAAGAAAGATCAATCACACATAACACAGATGTTTTTATTGGGAAAGCATAAAGCTAAAAACCCCACTATCATATATTATATATATATCATGGATCATGGAAAAATATCATACACAACTCTAATCCAAGAGCTCTCAGTACAATATATAATCGTCTCACACTGTCATACAAAAATTGACAAATGTATGTGCCAATTTACTGCCTCCAGACAACCTACCTTATCTTCGCAAATCCCTGCTAATGGAAATACCTGCAATGAATCAAATTCCTCTTTCCTAGGCTGCGCATTCCTCATGGGCACATCCATTGTGTGTGCGGTTGCATGAGTGGACTCACTAATGTCACAAATGATAGTCAAACTGTCCCTTTCACCTGTTATCTCAACTGGGTCTCCACTGGATCGAACATGCATGTAGTTAACAATGGTAAATCTTCATTTGCATGTGAGATCACTATTTGTGAATTAATTAATAATTAATTCATTGATCTCTCATTAGTGTAAGTTCAGGTTGCTTAGAATATCATTGGGTTGTGTGATGAGGAAGTGTATTTAGAACTTCATCCAAATGAATGGAAGAAACAATGTTAATCTTCGCACTTGGATCAATCGCTACATCATATATCATCTTGTCCATCATAGTCTCGAGTAGATTTGATCCTTTCAGAAAAATGTGTTCACCTTTCTTACTTTCATGACATTGAAACCTGAGTTGTCATATACTTCGACATCGAGTAAACAACCCAAGAACTCGAATGTATTCTTCATGCATTTTTTTTATTTTTTATCTTGGGACAAAGCCATTAACCAATGAATTAACTTGTGTATCTTACTTTCAGATGACCTTGTTTTCATTTTTTCATTGTACTGTCTTCGAGATCCACCCTTTACGAATAAACTATGTTCTTTAATGTCTTTGAGTACTCTTCATACTGTTCTCCTATGTTCTATGAATCCCTAGTCCTCTTCATATGGTATCGAATCTTCATTGGACCTAGGATGTCCATACCTAGAGGGCTTATATCAGGTTGTAATAAAAGCTTCTAAGTGATCTTTTTTGCCACTTGGATCATCTGGTAGTTCTTTGTCAACTTCTCCTTGAATCTTGAATAGTGCCTTGTATCATCTTTGTCAACTTCTCCTTGAATCTTGAATAGTGCCTTGTATCATGTGTGTTTGGACCATGGAGGTATCAACACATTTATTGTAGAATGTTGAAAATATAGTTGTCGGTCATGTGTCCCCATGCTTTGAATGCAAAACATTTACACACTTTTCTCCATAAGAATGGTAAAGAGTAAAAACATCTGGTAACAATTAATTAATAAAGCATCATATGATATAAATTCTCTATCTCTTACGGTGGTCTTGAATGTTTCATATGTTTATGTTTGATATTCATAACCTTTGCAGATGATAGAGTCACATTGCCTTGTAATATTCACAATACCTTTT
>CBVK0102139345.1:0-37650 GCA_900067695.1 Picea abies
GCTGACGCTAGGCCCCCGTATGTATCTTGGGGATTCTGATCCTTGAGTAATCGACAAAAAATTTATTATTCCAGAGTGGGTATGTGACATATGGTCTTGTCTAGAAATTTTTTTATAATGTTTGGTGGCACCTTACAGAAGGATTTGTATTATGCTATTATACCCATGGGTGATGAAACCTATGCCCATTTACCCAACCTTCCAATGGAAAGGTACCATGTTGAAGAAATTGATATTGGCCCTGAAATTGAGGATCCCATAGAGGATTTTCCTAAGGAGTTCAAGGAATATCCTCCAAAATATTTCCTAGATGACCTTCCTTTCACCCAAGAAGATGATATTGGTGATATAGTATGGCCTAAAAGGTAATATTTTCAGCAACAACTATACAAATACAAAGACAAAGTGGTTGGATCAGTCACAATATTGAAGAAAGGTGAGAAAGATATTTTGATTGAACCGAGCCAAGAAGATATTCTTACAAAGGAATCCCACCCCCCTCCCTCCAAGAAATACACCAGGGTTATTCAAGAAATTATTGATCTCAGAGAGGAGGATTATAAAAAATGAAAATGTGTCTAGTGTGGGACACAAAGATATGCTATCTCAATACACACAAGGAGTTTGGTAAATTTTGGCTTGGACCCACACTAGAGGGAAGGAGATGTCCACTATCTATTAGTAGGTCCCTTCTCAATCCATGTCATGGGGAAGAGACTTGAATTCTTGAAACTAACATATATTGGCGTAGGTTAGGTAGGGCATTTTCATCTTGCATTCCATTTTGTATATATTTTGCATCATGCATTCATGCTAGTATAGCCTTTCATCTTCTTGTATATATTTCATTTCACTTGTATATAATGCATATATGTTAGGAAATTACATATGGTCATTGTATAATATTTCTTTATCATTTATAGTTTAGTGAAATTGTTTCTTTTCAGAATGACTTGGATTTATCACTAACTGCAGTGGATCACATCCACCGATTGATACTTCTAAAGGGTGATGTTTTTTGAAGTCTCAAGATTGTAGGTTTTGAAAAACTAGAGATGTTGAGTTTCTCATGTCGTCTATGGTGAGCACATGTCCCCATTTTGGATCCATATGTTAGCCCCACGTGCCTAGGGGTAACTAGAGGAGATCATGTCTTGTGGCATGTAATGGAGACAATGATATCGACCATGATGATGATCATCATATCCACATATGGTAGCCCATGATCCCCCCTCATTTACCTTTACATCTATAGGTCAACCAAGGTTCATCACATCCAAGAAACCTTGTGTATGGGAGATGGTAATCCAACATCACCATGAGGTATGTCATTCCTTCTTTCATGTGAAGTGTTGGGCTTAATTTGTTGGGCTTATAGATGAGGATCTTTGGTTTAAGTTGTATAATGGATCAATAGCTTGGTAAATTATGTCAATTAACTTGTTTCACCTTGGTGGTTATCTTCTATGCCCTAGTCCCATGTTGTCACCACCGAGGGAAAATGGGTACTACTGGGGGGGGCTCACAAAGGTAACATCATGTTTCCCATCATACTTGACACTTTCCATACTGGATCCTTTCACACTATACCAAAATTTGATAATGGCTCATGGTCCATTCTCTCATGAGAAGAAGAAGATGAAGGCCTAGAGGTTGATGCAGCTTCTCTCTATATATGCTATAAATTATAGAGGCCACCATAAAATCCATAGGACAGCTTGAACTCTACCCCCTATAATGGTAATTTCCCTTGTCCTGATGTGAATGAATGCACAATTATAAAGGACCATAGCCTAGCAAGAAAATGAAGGAAAAAATATTGAAACCTATAAATGGGACTCACAAATTAATGACTGAGTATCAAAAGGAAATTAAGGGGTTTGGAATGCAAAAAGTAACGAGGAAATGGTATCTCAAGAAACAAGTTCTCGCTCTACAAAGGTGCTCATAGAAATGGATTTAATGACACCATAAGCCATGAAGTAAGCCCTAAATCATATCACTATCACACTTACTCTTTAAGGGTTTCTTTATTTCTTGCTTCCCTCGGGACCTATCCCTCTACCTAGGTATTTTATTTCATGTCTTGGTTGGCACACCTAATAGGGTTGGATGAAGGCATTCCCATATTTAAACTTTCCAACTCACATGAGGTATTGGGTTGGTGTGATGCTTGAAGGGGATATTGAGTTCAATTGTTTACATGGCTTACATCTTAATTAATGGCTTACTTTGCATGTTTTAAGGACTAATACATCATATAAACATTGGTTTACCTTGCCTTATACTTTGATTTGTTTTGGATGGCCCTGACATGGTTCTTTAGGGAACGTCATGGGTTTTCACCCAATTCGATGTGCCTTTATTGCAGGACTATGGCACGTGTGATGCAAAGTAATGAGTCATGCAGTGACTCACCACCTTCTAGCATGAGCTCTCATGCCCTTGGAACCTTGGACGATGGACAGATGGGCTTGGTTTGAGCATATTTGGTCATGATTGCACATAGATGGGCTGAAAGACCACAGGCTGGGAAGAGTACCCAAAGAATTATTATTCACTGGATCAATGATGTTGCAATAGAAGAGAGATAGATATCACTCAGAGATGATAAGTAGCCTCCTTTTATCTGGATGTTGGACATTGTCCCTCATTGGATGATGATGTCATCTTGTAGGGTTTTATGGTGTTAGGGTTTGTTGGGGTACCAGTGATGATTGGCATGACCTTGGGTGAGGATATACATAATTTGACATCACTTCATATTTTATTAGTGCCACGTGACCTTTGTAGGCCTCCTCCTATCCTAGGAAGGCTTGATGTCACCACATGTGTGACCCTTATGACACATTTTTTGCATTTTTTCATTTTGTGATGGTTTAATGAGGGGTCGACCCCACTTAAAATTAATGTTATGTTATGTTATGTGGAAAAAATGTTAGGCCTAGCCTCATATATAAAGGTTAGTGTCATTTTTATTTTGGATCATTACTCCTCACCTTTGTGGGGTAACACTTCTGGTATTTTCATTATTTTAGCCATTCTTAGTCTCTTCTCTTATGCGATATGCTTGAAGGAGCTTTTATTGTGGATGATTTGCTTATTTTGGATGTATATTTCTGAAATTTGGGTTTTATTCTCTTGGTTTATTGGATAAAGTAAGTAATTTTCTGCAATTTTATGGTATTTTGTTGATGTAAATGGTGAAATTTCTATTTTGTTGCAAGAAGACTTGTTTTGTTGAAACGATAAGAGGGGAAAATAAGTGATTCCTCCCCTCATAAAGTTTTATTTTTCCAAGTTAGTGAAACTCCCTTTCTAAGGTTAGAATCCTAAATCCCTAAAGTGATTGCACTTTAGGATTTTAGTCGTAGACAATTGATCCTTGACCTAAGTGAAGCTACAAGAAGGGGAAAATGATATCTAGGGCCCAAACGTTCTTTCACCCTAGATATTATTTTCCTCAAATTCTAAAGCCTAAGGCCCAAATGTGCTTGCACCTTAGGGTTTAGACTCTACCTCTTGGTTTCAATTAGATCAATCTTCAATGTTAACACATTTGAGAGTCCATAGGCCCTAGAATGACAATGGCACTTATCTAGAAGAAATCTTATGGTGAAAGTAGTTGTTAAAGTCATTTTTCTAAATCTCTCAAGTGTCCTACTAAATCTACTAACCCTAACTCTAGAAAACTCATAACATATATTTTTGTTGTTACAAACGTTTTCTACAACCACTGAAATTGTCTTAATTTGTTGCATACACCTAATTATAAGTGGCTTAACTTGTTAATAAATCACCTCTAGAAATTAGATAATGTTCTATTGGTTAAATATTTACTTTTCATGGTCAACTGTGGTGTTTTTGAACACCAATTCTTCTTATTGTTGAAAATCATTTATTGTTGCTATAAAATTGTTTACTACTGTAATTTGCAAAATCCAATGCAATTTTACTTGTCTAGTGTATAAGGAGGTCATTGTTGCATGCTTTAGCTTGGTAATTGGCATATATATGTTGCAAATTGTTCTTTCTCTGGGAAGGTACAAAAAACACCTTGCAACCTCTCTTCCTCTCTGTTGACAGGCCTAAAAGACTTGTTCAAGAAGTTAAGGGAGAATGCCCAATGGCAGGTCCCAATTAGACTTACTCTCACTTGGAATAGTGTTTTTGACTAGAAAATTGTCTTGGTTTCCACTATTAAAAGTATCTAAATATGAATATGAGAAAATAATGTTCTCAGATGAATTAAAACTGTAATTAACTAAACTAGACTAAAATAGTTATATATTGTTCTAAGATGCATTCCTAATTTATTCTTACATATCATGATTAGGAGCGAACTACAAAAATAAGTGCATTTAAACATAATATAAATTGCACATAATTAATTCATAGAAGCAAGGAATATAAAACTTAACAATAATTGATTCACCAACATATTATATTGTTGCTTCACTTAATATGAAAATAATGGCAACATTGGACATATAGAAATTAGTCTTGAAGTAGTTCATTTTAACTAAAATCCATATATTCACTGAAATAAATATGCATAAACATAATAGTCTCATTCATACACATTTGTACCAAAATCTTGAAAAAGTATCTTTTTCAAATTCACATACAGTAGTAGTATCGTCCTTATACAATCCGAGTCCAAAAGCCCTTTTTCATTTACAATCATGCCTTTTAAAATTATTCAGTGAATGTTTACATTCTATAGATTCAATCATAAGTAAAAATCAGTTTACAAAAGGCAACTCTTTGCATTCCTATCCTCATTAGGATTACAAAATGGAAAATATGAGACAGGTGGAGCATTTATGAAAATTGAAATCATCATGGGTTCTTCTACATCTGCATCTGGTCCCAATATTCTTTCCAAAGTGAATAATTGTCCACGATATTCTTTAATTTATCTTACTTCATCTTTTCAATATCCAATTCTCTGTAACAATCCTTGGTGGAAACCTCTTGCTTCAATTCTTGTGTTGTGTGTTTAACAAAATCATGGGTCATAGTGATGAGCCTGACATGTTTCAACATATTCTCTTCCAAGTATTCTTTATTTACTTCAGTTAAATGTTCAATATTCAATTTTTTAATTTCCATGTGCTCCTCCACCTCAACTATCCTGATTTTGGAAGGTGTTTCTTCATCAATGGGGGGCATTAGCTTCATCCCAAATTATTCAAGGAGATCATCCAAATTATTCCATATTCGTTTGCATGATTTATATGATGTATTTTGGATGTCCTGGATATATTCTAATAGAGGCTTCTAAGTATTGAAGAAAACTTGGTATTTTATCCTTTCTTTTCTAGAATAAAATGGCAATGTAGTTGGGGGATTTGTATATACTCCTTGCCAATCGACAATATTGTCAAAGGCATCATTTTCCTTTTGGTACCGATCCCTGATTTCAACTATTTGTTCTTCAAGTCTCAATTGGTCATCTCGGTCATCTCGGTCATCCTGCATATCATTTAGAATGCATAAGCATTATTTATGCTCAGATCTAAGCTTTTCATTTAGTTTTTTTTCCTCTTCTTTGATGACTTCTAAATCCAGAGTCTTTTCCTGAATTTCTTCCATAATCTCTTCAAGATTTTCCTTGGCATGTTTCAATCCCTTGATATGATATCTTTGTTTTTCAACAATATGTTTGGCTTCATCTAAATAGATGAGTATTCGTTTTACAAAACATAGAACAATCGACCCCAACCAAGTCACAAGGTTGTCACTGTACGAAGTTACGTCAGCATAGCGCTTCAACATTCGTGTATTCACCTCTCCACCAATGATCGAATGACATGTTAACCAATCAACAAAATGAGTATTAAACTTGGGCCATCAGAATGTATTCATTGGAGTTGATAAATGTTCACGGGGAAAATTACTCCAATAAGGATTATTATGATATGGCTATCAGAAATGTTTTTGTAAGAATGTAATTAAAATGTTTGTTTATATTATTTCGAATTAGACTTTGAAGGTAAGAAAATGATTAAAAATTCATTTTCTCTGATTTATACAGGGATATCATCTCAATAACATAGTTCTATGATTGGGCGAGATGAGAGGAAGAAATAATTTACTAAGAAAAGGATCGGTTGGTGTAGTAGAGAAGGTGATCATTTAACTTCAAATTGCAGATAGCGGTAAAAGGGAAACCTTCCAGACTATATATAAAAAAGGAACAATTATTTTTGCCAATACCTTTCCAATAACTTAGTAATATAGTACCTTGCAAAAATTTTAGAATATGAGGAACTCATTTAAAATATCTCATTCATGAGATATTTTAAATGGGTTGTTGTGGGGGAGTCACAACAAATGACGACTTACTGGGAAGGACCAATTATCTCTAATTCCCCCAAAAAAATCAACTTAGACACATCATTTCATTTTTCATGGATTTTAAATAGTTTTAATAGTGTACATATTATGGATCCCACATCGTCTAGCCTGGTAATAAAACAAAAAGGTGATCCACTAGAGATGATATCTTGCATAATTACTATGAGAAATAAATGATACTTCACTAATTTCTTATATAGATAGGGATATTATGTGAAGAGAAACCATATAAGAGTTTTTTCTGACTATTTATAGACCGAAGTGTGTTCCTCACCTCTATTTTCTCGGAATTTCCTCGCTTCCAACGAGCGTCCATAGCCTTGATGAAGTTTCCTTGGTATCATAAAAGCATGGCCCCGCTACCAACAAGTGTCCATAGCCCCGATGGGTTTAATTGTACTTCCCACACTGATAATAGTGCTTTCAAATTTCTTATGATCTTACTTTAGCATTCACCCTTTTAGATATGTAATTTATGTATTTCTTTTGCAATAGAGGTGAGTAGGAAGTGGGGTGATACGATAGTTTATTTGATATGATAGTCTCGATCAATGATTTATCTTCATGGGTCACACCACATAAGTCAAAAATGCATTTTTTATGTTCAAGATGATTTGGGAAGTGTCATTGGAATTATGCAGAAGACATCTGAAGCTAGGACTCTCCCTAAATTTGTTAGCTAAATTCAACTTAGTATGATAGTGACCACACAATTACAGCATATATGTCATCAACTTCCTAAAAGTGTTAATCGTACTGGTCTAAGGTTTCCCCTTGGAACAGGTAAACAAGTCACTTATTTTCTGTAAAACCATCTAGTTGTCTAGATAATTACTAATTGTAAGGTAACCTAATTGGTTCAACATGAAAAGACAATTTCACAAGGAAGTACATGAGATTTCTTAAACATTCGTTGGGTTTATGTCATACAATTGACAGATCAATCAATGGTAGTGAACATAGATTTATTATGAATTGAAAAGGGACCAAAAATAAAAGTTTAATCAAAATTAGGAAAGACAAACCAAGGAAAATATTAGTTGAAGAAGAAATTGTAAAAGGAGAAAAGGGAAATTTAGATAACTTATTATGTACAAAACTACATCACCAAAGGTGATTAGGATAAGTATATTTTGAGAAATTGTCCATTGATAGGGAGCTCCTCCAAATCTCCCTCCAATGACTTGAGTTTAAATGTTCCTTGACCAATATTCTCATAGATATGGTAAGGGCCTAGCCATAGTTTTTGTAATTTTGTGTGTTTTCCTTTCATTCCATTGGCTTTATCCCACTTAAGCACTACATCACCTTCTTGGAAATATTTGTTACCCATTGAATTTTTCTCAAACCATATTTTAACCAATTCTTGATGTTGCATTAGGTTTTGTTTGGAATTTTCCCTTTCTTCCTCTAATTTAATGAGCATATTTAATCTATGTTGCATGATCAGACACTCTTCATCTTGTATAGATAGAGCTAATTGTAGTGAATGAAGGAATGTGTGAGTTGGAAGAGTGGCTTCTTGTCTATATACTAGAAAGAAAAGAGAGTTTCCTAGAGAAGTTTTGATTGTTACCCTATCGGCCCATAAAGCATTGGGGAGGGCTAGATGCCAATTCCTTTGATGTTCTGTCATAGTTCTTTTCAGGATTTTGATCAGGTTTTTATTAGTAGAATTTGTTATCTCGTTCCCTTGAGGATAATAATTTGTTGAATATTTAATTTTTATATTCTTATCAAGAGCATATTCAGTCAATTTCAAAGAATAAAAGTATTTAGCATCGTCAAAAACAAATGATTCAGGAATGCCAAATCTAGTTATAATAAAGGAATCATTGAATGGTATCACCTGATTTTCATTGATAACTTTGAGAGGTATTTCTTTTTTCCATATTGTGAATAAATCAATAGTCGTCAAGATATATTTGTGTAACTGAGAATAGTTAGGGTTACTATATCCTATCACTTCCAAGCCCCATTGTTGGAAAGGGATTTCAATGATAAAAGGATGCAGGGGAAACACAAGTTTCTTCTCCTTTCCAGCAGCCTTTTGACATTCTTGGAACTTTACGGCATATGCATGAGAATATTTGAATAAATTAGGCCAGTAATATCCAAATCTGAGTATATTATGGGTTGTAGTATCACCTCCAAAATTTCCTTCAGCAGGCCCATCGCGAAGTTCAGATAGGACTTTATCGACATCTTCATTTTCAAGGCAGCTCAGGAAGACACCATCATAATTTCTTCTACACAATATTCCTTCAATGAGATGATAGTGGGTTGAATTGAGTATGAGCGTTGTCTTCTTCTTCTGTTACAGATAATGGAAAGGTTGTCTCGTGGGTTAGATAATACTTCATTTTGTATTACAAATGATCAAAATTCACAGGAACATAATAGACTTCTCTTTCGAATAAGATCTAATCTTGATACAACACATCCTCTTGTATTTCATTGCTTACTGATTGAACAACTAGTTTTCATAATCCCTAAACTATGACGATTTTATCAAGATTAATTTTGACGTCATACTCTTGTAAGGTTGTTATCTAGTTAGCTCTTTTCTCCCCAAAATCCTTTTGTATCAATAGATTTCTTAAAGCATGATAAAGCACAATTACCTTGGTTTTTTACTAGATCAGGTAAGGTCTGGAACAACTTACAAATTTAAACACAACAAAGGATTGTTTATCTACTTCAGGGTAGTCCAATTCTGCTCCTTGTAATCCTAAACTCATAAAGGCGATGGGAAATTCATCTCCTTCTTGGTTTTTCTATGTTAGAAAAACTGCAAATGCAATGTCTGAGGAAAATGTGTAAAGTATAAATCCCCGACTAAAATATGGGATTAACAATGCAGAATAATGTACTATTTATACTTTTATTATGTCAAAATACTCATTTTATTTAGACCCCCATTTAAACTTTGCATTCTTTTTTTATCATATCCTGAAGAGGTTTCACTATTTCAGCAAAGCCTCGGACAAATATCCTCACAAGATTAATATTCCCGAGAAAATACTGCATCAATTTTTTTGTTATGAGGGGGAGGAATTTTAACAATTGATTCAGTCCTTTTAGGTTCAATTCTCATATCGTGTTTGGAAACAATGAACCCCAAAATTATTCCTTCATTGACTGCAAAAAAACAAATTTTGGATTGAGAGATATACCATACTTCCTCCATTTGTTGAATACTCTTCTCAAATGGGCTATATGGTCTTTTTTGTCTTTAGAGAAGATAAAGACATCATCCAAATAAAATACTACATAGTCTTCTATGAGGCCTCTAAAATCAATGTCCATTTCTCTTTGGAAGGTCACCCCAACATTGATCAAGTCGAAGGGCATTTTTCTATATGTGTATGTTCCCCATTTAGTCCTAAAATCATTTTTCAGTTGATCATCATGGGAAACACGAACTTGGTTGTAACCAGAAAAACCATCCAGCGATGAGAGCATATCGGAACTGGATACACATTGCAAGATTTGCTCCATAGGAGGAAATGGATAAGTGTCTTTATCTGAAGCTTTATTAACATTTCTGAAATCAATATAGATTCTGATATATCCATTTTTATTCTTTACAAGGATAAGATTTGAGATCCATTGTGAGTGCCTGACTGGAAAAATGATTATGGTGGCTAAAAATATATTAAGCTCGACCTTTACCTATGGTTCCAAGCTCGGATGCATTTTCCTCAGCTTCTCCCAAAAAGGCTTGGTTTGCGGCTTCATATGAATAACATGTTGAATGATATTTCTGTCATATGTATTGAGAACATCATATGTCCAAGAGAATATGTCTTTATATTCTTTAAATATCTTGATGAATGCTTGTCTTTCTTCAAGAGAGCATTTATTTCTTGGGTTGATGTTATGGGACGTTTACTCTGATCCCAAATTTATCACTTCAAATTGCATGGATGAGTTTTTGGTCTAACAATTTGTCACCTTATTAAACTTATCCCAGAGGTCATAGAGTTTTTCCAATCTTACCACACTTTTGGGGATGTTTTTTTATCAGAATCGGTTTGTTTTTCTCTATCGATTGATTGATTGATCCAGGAACATCTGCATTGAGTTCTCTATCATGTTGATATTCCTCTATTATAGAGTCTTTGAAGGTGTATTCTAGGTGTAGGAAGCTGATAATCTATTTATCGTCATCAAAGACCCTCCATTTGGTTACATTATCTGGTATCGAAGGTATGTAAAGAAATTCCATGGAAAATGTATGAGTTATTAATTTCTTGGAAGGAATAATCTTGAAAGATACATTAGTTAATAGATCAGCATCATAATTTAAAGAGTGATGAACAATATTGATATTAAATGCATCAAATGACTTGATCAATTCCCATACCTCATGTTGGTAATATTTAAGGTGAATAGAGAGACAATGTATGTTGTTTCTTACCTACCTTATTACAATCCCAGAGTCACCAAATACCTTTATCTTCTTGGCTTTCAAGTCAATTGATTTCTTTAATCCTTGCAACAGGGTTTCATATTGAATAGTATTATTTGTGCATTGGAATTCCATCATACATGCTATCATGACTTTCTTACCAATAGGGTCTTTTAGTATGCAACCAACACTTGCACCTTCAAGGGATTTTAACCCATCAAAAACCAAAGTCCACATATTAGGGTCTCTTTTAATATTATGCATGGACGTGGAATTTTCTTTTGTTTCAATATTAGTGTGGTTAGTACATTGAATAGAAACTTCTAACTTATCTCTAAACACTATGTTAGACTGTACAATGTCACAACTATTTACATATGTTATATTACAGTGGGGCTCAAAAATATCTGTGCAATGAAGGATTTCAAATTGTGTGTTTGATTCTGCATACGGTGAGGTCTCAACATAGTAATTTCCAAAGAATGAATCACATGAATAGTTACCAAAAATAAAATGATTAACCATTACAGGCTCATTTGTGTCATTCAAAAATGCCACCACATGTTTTCTGTATCATTCACTATCGACCCTAATTTTATTTGTCTTTCCATTATAGGGTAGACAAAGGTGTGACCAGTGTGTGGAAATATACACTTTAAGTGTAGAAGACCAGTCTCTGCTCAAGAGAATTCCATAGGTGTTAGGTATATCCACAACTATGATGTCAATAGTTTGATGTATCTTGGGATTTGAGGACATCCTGGTCAAAACAGTTTTCAATTCCCCTATCACTTTAACTCTAGTTATGTCAAGTTCTATAATTTGAATGTCAATTTGTTCAATGTTGACATTAAGTTTTTCACACACTTTAACAGGAATCACATTTGAAGAGGCACCATAATCCATCATACAATTATGCACATTTCTGTTAAAAATCTCAAAAGTAACCAGAAAAGGTGGAGTGGTGGATCTGGCCCTTTGCCCTGATAAGGAATTGTATGGGTATCATTATATGGGGAAGATTTAATTGTACCTTTCTTAACTCCCATATTGATTTCTTTATAATTTTTGGCACTCTTACCTTGAAGTGTTTTGATGAAATTATCCTGAATTTGAGGAAGCTTCATCAGTTCAAATAGAGAAATATTGGCCTTAGTTCTTTTCAGGCCTTCCAAGAAATAATATTCTAACTTTGTGGCAGCATTAGAAAGAAAAATCATCTTGGAAGGAGTATCTTGTGTTTTCTGTGTGTGGGGAGAATTTTTAGGAGGTTCATAAGGGTAGGGGCTTGCGATGAAGCCTTTTTTATTTCACTCCTAGTGGTCATAGCTTTCCAAGACATATGTATTTCTTCCACTTCTTCTTCTTCTTTTGCTCCATAAGAAAATTCCCAAAAATAATTAACTTTTTTCTCAGGTATTTCATCTGCTTCTTGGGTTTGTTATCATTGTTCCTTTTCATCTTCTTCTCCCTCTTTATATTAGGTTAGATTTCCAATGGCCCAATGTTGTAAGGATTGAACAATATCTTCCATATCAATCCCTTTCAATGTTGGCGAATTTATTTTGTTGACTGGAGAAGTGATTTCATATTTCTTAAATGGAAATTAAAAAAAAAATCGGTACTAGAAGAGCCTTCACCATTGTGTTTCTTTAAATCAATCAGCTTATTAGAAAATTTCTTGACAATTGTTTGGAGGGATTCCATATCCATATAATCAATATCTTTCTTTTATTTTGAAGACTTGGTAACAGGGGCTTTGGATTTAGTCTTGGATTTATCTTTGGAGGATTCTTTCCCTAGGTTCTCCTTTAAACCTTTTCGATTTTGAGGGCCTCTTGAAAGGTTGGTTCGAGGGTATCTTTATCAGCACTTTTTACAAACATGGCCATGGAAATGGGAAGAGATTAAGTATAGAATTTGATGGTGACATCTTCAGCAAGTTTGGACCTCATGGAATCCATTTAAGTAAGGACAAGAAATGTTGATTGAAATCTTTAACCTTTTCATTGGTATCCATTTTTATTCTTGAAATGTCTAAGACCAAGGTAGTTGGTGTTTTATATTCCCCGAATTTCTTAAGCAAAATATTCTCGAATATTCTCCAACTAGTAATAGAGGATTCATCAAGGGAGTAGAACTAGGTGGTGGCTTTATTCTCAAATGTATGATGGAATAACCAACTTACAACATCTTTGTATCAAATTCTTTCAAGCCTTATGGTTGACAAGAACTTCTTGACATGATCCTCAGTTGAGTCTTTTCTCTCTTGATCAAACTTGGGGAGAAACTTTTTGGGGTGCTTAGGCAGGTCAAGCAGTATTCCAGGTATGGAGACATCATCTGGGAGTAGCCAAAGTTCATATGGTTGAGGGTTATGGTTGTTTCCAACCATGACTTGAGGATTATATAGAATTAACTCTAAATTCCCTTCTCCTTCAGAATCACTTTGATAATTTTCCTCGTCTTCAGAGTTCTCCTCGGGCTCACTTCTATGTGTGTTAGGTGGAGATTTTGGTGGCGAGGGAGGAATTCCACCACCTCCAGTGAGCAAGAAATGTTTGAGCTCAAAATCGTAGGATTCTGCGAAGTCATTCAGAGATGAAGGTATATGATACTCTGGAGTTCCGACGTTTGGGTTTTCTTGGTAAGTTAAAGAGTGAGAGAAGAATGGGTCTTCACTTGGCAGGATATCCTGATATTGAGTTAAGGAATAGTCAACCAGGAGATAGTCGATTTTCCTACGCCACTTTCTAGTTAGAACATGCTCGGTGCGTTCATAGGACTGTCGGGTCAAGATATGAGGTTGTGGTGAAGAAAATATAGGTTCATACTGGAAGTGAATACACTGAGAATTAGTTTGAGTGGGCATGTTCATGGAATATGATGGGGGTGTGAAGTGCGCTCAAGGTGAGTTTGATGAGAATCACTAGGCTAAGTTGTGCTAAAAAGCGGGATAGAATGGTAGGTATTTGAGCTTTCTTTGCAGCCATTAAGTTCTATGGTCCTTGTTGGTTATCCTTCTCTGCTATATTGTCTGAGTTTGTATTGACCCAGGGTTCATGTCTATTTGGGTTTCCAACAAAGCCTCTAAAACTATTGGCCCTCCTAGTAAACCAGAAGGCAACACAACACACAGAATGCATTGTGCAATCTCATCCAAGATAGCTTTAATGGGTGGTTGTAAGGCTCAGGTGTTTACAGCCTAGGATTGAGTGTGAGATAAGAGAGATAAATCTTGAACCATTATTATAACTTGTAAATGCAGCATATTGTTATCCACGCCTATGAATTAAACCTAACATCTTATTCCCTCAATATCGCAACAACATTTAAACAAGAAATATAATAGCTCACTCATTCAACATCATAATAAATACCGAATACAATAAAGATATGCATGCATTCATCAAATAACACAGATGTTACCATGGTTCACCCCCTCCTGGGCTACATCCATAAAGATTTGGATCTTGGCTCTTTATTATGATAGTTCTGCATCTACAACACCGTGCGCTTACACTTCTTCTTAGTCAGGTAAGATCTGTATGAGGCAAACTAGATCGCACCAGGCTCCACAGCCTGTGATCTAACCCTCAAGATATACCTTTCTCTCCTCCTCTCTTAGCTCAACATCTCATACAAAATAGGTCTTATAGCAAAACATTACATATCGCATCAACTCATGCATAACTACAATAACATAATAATTCTCCGAAAAATGAACCCCCTATGATACCTAAGCATCTATATTTATACATTTCGGGCTCTTCAGTTGTTTACAATACCTTACCAAAACCCTAATCCTACTATCGTTAGGTCTTCTTCTGATGTGCACGTGTTGTTCTTCCTTCCAACTGTCGCTTTCCTTGTGCACGCCTTCCTTACATGTGTGTGTGTTGTGTTTCTTTCCAGTTGTTGCTCCTCTTGTGCACACTTTATTTCCCAAAAATTCCTTACTTCTCTGCTTCTGCGTTCCTCCAACTGGCCCCCAACACTGACATGTGTCTTTTCCCGAGCCACCTAATCTTTGTGTGCCTCCTCGATCTCCTTGGTGATCACCTGGAACTTTTCATGGAGTGTTTTTACCTGTGTCTGCACCTATGCAGTCTTCTCCTTGAGTGTGTCCACTATCTGGACTACAATTTCCTTAGTGATCAATTCCACGCACTATGTCTGGGTTTGTGCTATATGTTCCTTGGATTCCTCTGCTTGAGCCAAGACTTATGCTACCCGCTCTTGCAGTGGTTCCATTTGAGCCTATCGCTCATGTTTTTTGGTTTGCGCAGTAATTAGCTCTGCATGCAATCTCTTCATGTTCTGCATCCCTTTGATGCATTCTGTGATTGGTATTTTTTTATTAGTCTACTTGAGCTCTTGGATCGCTGCATTGATCCTTTCTTCTTCCTTTTCCCACTATTGGAACTATTGATTCTCCTCTAAGCTAGTCTAAAGTTGCGTTGCTTTATCAAACAAGTCATTTGATGTGCTAACATGTTGCTCTATCTTCTGCAGCTGCGTTCTTACTTCCTGCTTCATTTTCTCCTTCACTGCTGGTGGAGTGGTTGGTATGAGTTGTTCTTGGAGATTCTCGATCTTCTTATGATATTGATCGATTGTCTACACAATCCGATCAATATTTTATGCTACTGTTATTTCCTCTCTTTGTGTGGCCTATGGAATTTTCTCATAAGTTCCTTCCACTTTCTACTCCAATCCTTTTATGTGCTTCCTTTCCTCCTGGGTCTTAGATTTATCCTTCTCATAGACTATTTCTAGTGTGTCTCCTTTCTTTGTTGTTTGCTTCAATTCGGTTAAGTCTCTTCGTGCGGGAGAATGTACCTCATGGTTTACGCTCATCTGCAACTTATGTAGTGCCCCTGATGGTATCCTTGTCAACACAAGTTGGATATGGCTTAAGTCCTTCAAGGGTGTCTTCCCCACAATTCCGTCCATGCACAGCATACTAGGGCTGATGTGGAATGTTACGTGCAGTTGCATTATTGCCTAGACTAACTCTCGTTCTTCTTCTAGCACTCTTCCTTCTATCTACAGTGTTGATGGTTCGATTCCCCTGCTACTTGTTGGTTGCCCTTCCTCAATTTTCTTGAGGAGTTGCCGCATGTCTACTAATTTCTCTTCAATCCTATCCCTGTGGTGTGCAGCATGGTCAAATTCCTCAGATAGACAATCCTAGACCATCCAGACTATCATCTCCCCATCATCATCCATGATCATATACTCTGGCAGTGTTCTTTGTGCCTTTGATTTCTTACGCGTGCCTCCTATATGCGTGGTTGGCCTCTTGTTTTCCTATGCTTCCTGTGGGTTGGGACTTGTTGCTGTCTCTTGCGCTCCCTCAGCCTGTTTCTGTTGTTCTTTAGACGGTTGTGTCTTCTCCTTTTCCCCCTTCTGGGTCCCTATCTTCATTGGCCCCTCGTCTTTCTGTGTTGTCTTTCCCTGGACCGTTCTTCGTCTCTTGGGCACTTCAATTTCTGGAGGTTGGGTTTGTCCATGTCTTGCCTCTTCTTCTGATGTTCTTTCCGACACTTCCTAGGTGATGGTTGGAATCCTCCATTCATCCTCCCATTCACTGATAACCATGTCGATGTCACCCTCTGTGATACAATAGTGCATATGTAGCCACTGCTTATTAGGATCCTTCCTTGCCTGTATCCACATTATGTGTCATGTGGCCTGGAAATTGGCGATGTTCCCATATCATGCGACAACCTCTGGTGTTATTCTCCACATCTTGGAGATGACTTCTTGTAGGTCACGTAGGTATCCCTCAAAAATAGCCCCATTCTCCTTTTTTCTCCTGAACTCTAGCCTGGATCTGAGTAACAAATATCTCGCTCCCTGATTTGGTTTGGGTCTGGTGCCAAAAAATATATACCTTGGTTCCCTCCAGCCCATAAAGGCTATCAATGTGATCAGACATGAGTAGTGAAACTTTGTGCCTAGATCCTGTGCATCCTTGCAGTCATCTAGGAATAAGTTCAAGAGATATGGTGTCAATCTCATTGAGGTTCCTTCTGCATACTGAGATGCAAATACAACAAATCCAGTTGCTACTTCCTCCCTGCGACATTTTCTTAGCAGCTTGCAAGCTAAGATTTTTGTGCCCAATTGTGTTGTGGCATCATTGATCCTCTTGATAATGATCCCTCATGTCCCCCTGTCGGTGCCATACTTCTTCTTCATCTCTTCTACTAGTGTTTTCTCCTTGGTTTTGTCATCCAAAAACTATGCGGGATCCATGCCCCGAGATGGAAATCCTGTTATGCTCACGATCATATCTACGTCTATCAAGACGTGCTTGTCCAACCAGATGTCCCTGCCATGCGTTAATGCTAACAATTGTTTGAAACATGTGGTTGTGTGATGACCTCTACCAAAATGTGGTAAGTCCAAAAGACCTAAAATTCTCATTTTCTACATCCCAGTTACCCACTAGAGTGGCTTCTTGATCAGTTCTCCAACCCAATTTGTGTGCGTAGTATGTAAAAAAACCCTCTTCTCAAGTTCTAGGAACTTGTCTTCGTCTGCTACATCGTGGTTAGAGTATTTGAGCTTCCCTATGGAGCCCAGCAGATCTGGTCCTACTTGTACCCCCTCTGGTATGCGCGATAGAATGATTTCTGCTGCAAGTTTCTTACGAGGTGACCTTGATATCTATATTTTGTCTTTCTTCGATGATGGTGGCTAGCTTGAAGTTCCAACAGATTTCGGTTGTTCCTCCGTATACCACTCTGGCCAATCTGAGGCATCTTCGACCATCCCTGCTACTGGGTGGTCTGATATGGTCGTTTGTGACTCATCTGGCTCAACTATTGACTCCTAAATCGGCGTCATTCCATTAACTCTCAGAGTTTCTTTGGTGTTTTCGAATTGTACCTCCTTTAGGGTTTCAGTTTCCTGGTTCTGTGGCTCCTGTGTTTCCATTGGTATATCCTTACTCGTGTCCTCTTCTGTTGGTTGTTGGGTTTCCTCCACTATCAGTGTGGGGTTTAGTGGTGTTGTGTCTGGAGATGGGATTTCATCAACATTGACGATCTCCAGTGGCTATTGTTCACCCTCTTTTTCCTATCCTCATGATCTGGTCTGAACTATGGTTTTCCTGGTGGTCTGGCTCGCTTTTGATTGCTTGGGCAATGCCATGGCGATGGATGTCAAATATCCATTGGATTCAAACGGTCTTTGTCATGTCTGCGAAGTCACAGTGTGCTCTTTAGCCTCTATTGTTCTCTATCTACTCTCTTTCTGTGAATAGACTATTGGCTCCCGCGTCCGTGTGTTGTATGGCTTTCCCATGAAGGTTGTCGACGACGCTTCCTTGATTATGGGTTTAATGCACCTTAATTACAGGTTCAATGAACCTATGGCGGTTTCATACTTACCATTACTCTGCCTTGCCATCTTCTATTGGCACGATTAATGTGGTGTCCCATTGGTCCTTTCCGTCCTTTAATTCCACCTAGTGCTATCATGTCATCCTATTTTTGTTGGCTTTCCTTTTCCCACTCGTTCCCCTTTTTATGTGATCGTTTTCCTTCTCCTCATCGAGGTTGTGTTTCTAAATTCATGTGGCCTTTCTACCTCTGGCGCACTGCGCCCTCTTTGGTTCTTTCCTTTTGGTTCTTTTTCAATATTTATTTATTTATTTTTATTTTTTTACTGCGCAGTGGTTGGTCGACTGTCCTTATAGAGCTTCAGTCAGCTCCCATTAATCATCCCTCTGATTTATGCACCTGATAAATCTCTTAACTATAAATATCCTCCATCTGTGACATATTTTACCTCGTACGGTCCTAACCAATGCATTATGAGATTTCCTAGGTGTTAAAATGATTTGTTGTCATACATCAGTACTAGGTCTCCTTCCTTGAACGTTTTCTTCTTGATGTGTCTATCGTGCCAAGCTTTATGTCTTGCTTTCTGAACTTGTTGGTGGAATCCTTCCAAGATTTGGTCTTCCTCCATGGTCATTAACTAATTCATTCTCTCCTATACTGCACCTCATTCTATCATTTGTGTGATGGATGCTACGTGCAAGCTTGGTACTAAAAATTCTAATGGCACCATTGCTTCTTGTCCATAAACCAATTTAAATGGTGTGTGCCCTGTCAAATTTTTGCACGTAGTCCTATATGCCCGTAATATTTCTGATACTTTGAGATCTCATTCATCCATGTTGATGTTACAGATCTTTGTCAACGCATTCTCTAGGATTTTGTTAAACGCTTCCACTGTGCCATTTTCCTATGGATAATATGGTGTGCTCTTCTGGTGATGGAATTCAAACACTTTAGTCATAGTGCTGATGGTTTTGTTTATGAAGTGTGTTCCTTGGTCGCTCATCAAAACTCTTGGGCACCCAAATCGAGTAATGACTTGTTCAAATAAAAAGTGTGTTGTTGTTTCTGCGTTGCAATCTTTCACTAGTGTGACTTCCGCCCATCTTGTTAGGTACTCTGTCGTGGTGATAATGTACCTAGCTCATGTTATTTTTATTGGTAGGTTGATCGATCCCACAAATTCTATTGCCCACTTATCGAATCTCTGTAATGTTACTTGTGGTCGCAATGGAATCTTGTCCCTTCTGTTGGGTTTTCCTACCCTTTGATAGACATCGCATCTTTGACAGTACTCCTTTGAGTCTCTGTGAATTGTTGGCCACCATAGTCCTACGCACAATAACTTTTGCATGGTAGCTTTACCTACATAATTCCTTCTTGTTATTCCCTCCTGGGATTTTTCTAAAATTCTTATTCTTTCGTGCTCTAACAGGTATCTTCGCAAGATTCTATCTATGCCCATTTTATATAAATGTCTTGCAATCAGTTGATAGTTGGCGGCGCATACTACAAGGTTTTTCTTCTGCACGGTGTTATATTCTTGTGGCGTAGTACCTGTGCTCAAGTACTTAATGATATCTGTGAAGTATTCATCAGCGATATGAACTGAGAACAGTTGTGCATCCGAAAACTTGTCTTCTAAATGCGTAGGTTCTTCTCCATTTGTGACCCTTGATAGGTGATGAGGTCCTACGTTCAATTTTCCTGGTTTGACTATTACTTCAAAGTCAAATTCTTGAAATAGTAGTAACCATCGACATATTCTCTCCCCCAACACTAGCTTGTTGACTAGGTATTTTAGGGTTGAGTGATCTGTGAACATATTAAAGTGTTTTCCCAATAAGTAATGTATGAATTTCTGCAGTTCATAGACCATATCTAGGCCTTCATTTTCTGTCATGTTATAGTTATGTTCTGAGTTGGATAACTTTCTTCTTGCAAATGTTATCGGGTGATCCAAGTCTCCCGCTCCTGACTGCACCAAGATAGCCCCAAGTGCTATGGTTGATTCATCTACATGCACGTGGAATGTCTTCTCCCAGTCCGGAAATACTAATATCGGCACAGTAACCATCTTTTCCTTCAGAGTGTCCAGACCATGTTGACACTCGCCATTCCACTGGAACTTCGTGTCCTTTCTTAACATGTTTTCCATTGGTGCAGTAATCTGTGCATATCCTTTGATAAATTTCATGTAGTATCCCATGTGTCCCAACATCGCTCTCAGTTGACGGACTATTTTTAGTGGTTGTAAGTTAACAATTACTGCAATCTTTGCGGGATCTACTAATAAACCCTATTTGCATACTATATGGCCCAATAGTATCCCAAACGGTGTTTTGAATATGCATTTCCTTATATTCAGTGATATCTGGCACTGTCTTCATCTTTCTAACATCGAGTGTAAGACTTCTACATGGTATTTCAATAAACTGTAGACTGTCCAATCATCCAAGTATACTTTGATAAAATGGTGGATGAATTCCTTAAATGCTGCAATGACTACTCTGGAAAAAATTGTTGGTGCATTCTTTAGTCCAAACGGCACGACTGTGTACTGGTGAGATCCCCATTCTTTTGCAAATGTGGTCTTGTATCTGTCCTCTTGTGCTATATTTATTTGATGGTATCCTGAGAATCCATCAATGAATGAGTAAGCTTTGTGTCCTCCTACGTTCTATAGCACCTCATCCGTGAAAGGTGTAGGGAACAAGTCATGTAGGCATGCATCGTTCAACTTCCTCAAATTGACACATATCCTTATCCCTCCTTGTTTCTTGTCATGTACTACCATCGGGCTTATCCATTATGATTCTTCGATTGGTTCGATGATGCCAGCTTCGAGCATCCTGTCAATCTCGGCTTTGACTTTTTGCTTATATATTGGGTTCAGTTTGTACAATCGTTGTCTGATCGGTCTCACTTCCGGTCTTAGTGGTATCTTCATTTCTCCTAGCTCTCTGGTTGTGCCCTTCATCTATGTAAATTTTGTGGGAAACAGGTCGATGTACTCACGCAGTAACTCTGTTATGCTTTCCATTGTTTTCTCATCCTAGTAATCCCCAATGCTGGCCATTTTGGGCTGCTAAACTGTCCCAATATTGACTTTCGTTACTTTTATCGGTGAAGAAATTACTTTTGATTCTATCGGTGGTCCTTCCACATCTTTTTCACCTTCTTCTTCTTCAATCTGAATATCACATGGATTGTCTTCATCTGGTGCTTCTTCTTGTATATGGTAACAAGACAATAGTTCCTTGACTATTTGTTTGTTCTATTGTTGTTCTTCTATGATCAATTCAACTTCTGGTTCTTTGATGAATATCACTCCTCTTATCCGTTTAAGTGTGGCATCTATGTTGGGGTTCTCATGCTCGAATGAGAAAGTGACTGTAAAATTTTGTTGTAATGTCATCCAGGTCATAGTTCCCTTGCACAATTCTTGGTCTGTATACCAGTTCGTTGGTATGCTTTCTAGGGTGTGTATGAAATAATGAGGCCATTATTCTGGGGGTGTCAATTTCCACAGCATTCTACACTTCTCCAAGTATTCTGCGGGTGCCCCTTGTCCATCATATTTTTGTTTTTTGTTGTTTTGTTGTTCTGTGTCGAACCTTATGTGCAGTAACCGCTTACATTGGTATCATTATGCGATTGTCTCTTTTTTCACGCCCCATCTTGCGAGTGTGGCCTTGAGCGCTAAATCAAGTGCTAATAGTCTCTGGTTCTCTAACACTCCATCTTCGTACTGTGTCAAGAATGTTTCCAAATCGTTTATTCCATGGAAACTGGGTGGTTCTCTTATTTTTGTTCCTACCCATCTTACTGCACGGTCTATTCTGACACATATTCTCATGGAAACTTCGTGTTGCCTTTGTTTCCAGTTCTCTAAATCGGTATCTGAATTTGTTTCACATGAAGTAATGCTCCGCCAACTGAGTATCTCATCTGCAGTTGGGTTTACGTAATCCTCATCGCGCACAGATGTCTTGTACGATTGGCTGATTTCTTCTAAGTCTAGGCAAGGAGGTTCTACAAACCTCTCCTCTTTTGATGGGTCTAATGGCGCGATGACCCTGTATTCTCTTGACTCAAATTTCATTTTCCGGGTCTTCAAGTTGATTATGGCCTGGTTTTCAAACTCCCAATCCATACCAAGCAATGTATGGTGTTATGCCATCCACTATTTCAATGACTTCAAAATCCGCTTTAGTGCGCACTCCATCTAGGTCTATTGTCAGTCCTTTCAGTCTACCGATTGGTAGGAATTTGTGTTGGTTTGCCAATTTTAATTGAACAAGTGAATATCCTAATGTTGGCTCTCCCATGCATTGCCATGTCTTCTTTGGTAGTACATTGACTTTAGATCTGAGATCTAGTATGATGTCTCCCATCTTGAAATCTTCGATGTTGGCATTTAGTCTGAATTCCCTACTAGTTCTTCTCCTTGTATGTAGGTGATTGACAATTTTTGGTTCTAGTTTTTCTTCCGTCTCCATACTACATTTTTCTAATATATTTTTCAATATTTTTGTAGATGATGGATCATTTAATACTTTTACACATGACTGCAAAAAGCCTTTGATTGTACTTACTTGTCCCATGGGTTGCATTTCGTTGGTATGATCCAATAATGGAGGCATCTCATACTCTGGTGCTTCCTTTTTTTTTATGTAGTTGAATTTGACACTATGTCTTCCTTCTGAAATTCTTGTCTAGATTCTATAAATATTGCCTTCTCATTCTACGCATCGAACTGTCTCCTTGGTTCCACATTCTTCTTGACCCACTGGTTTTTTGCTGGTTCTTGTTGAACAGTATTGTCACCTGTTTTATCTCCTCCCTAAGTAACTATATTGATGTTTCGTCCTTCATCCCTTGCTTCAGCAGAAATCCACTAAACATTTTGGTTGTTTTGGTTCCTCTTTTCATGGATCTTTACTAGTAGTGTCAGACATTCCTCTGTATCATGGTCCGATGTGCGACAGTACATACAAGTGTCCAGTGGAAGTGGGCATTCCCTTGCATAATGTCCCGGTTGTTGACAATTGTGACATACCACTGGTCCTCTACCTCGTCCAAAACCTCCTCGGGATCATCCTCTACCTCTGTAGCCTACTCGATCTCCTCTCAGTGAGTTATACTAAGGCACTTGATTATACTGCGTGGTATTTTACTCAAGTTGTATCGTGTTGTACTTGGTTGCGCATTATTGTATGGTTGTTTCGCAGTGTTGTATGGAGCTGGAACTTGATTGAACTGTGGCGCTTCTTGCCCAGTCATCATTTCCCTACACTCTATATGCGTCGAATGTCCTTTCTCGCAACAACTCCATAGTTCTACAATATTTGTCATTGTGACCTACTGACTTGCAAAAGGTGCAATATGAGCTCTTCTAGACTATCTGGTATTTCTGCATCAGCGTGCAGTGATAAGGGTTGTGACCCAGTTTCTTGCAGATTTTGAACCATAGTCCTCCTGTTGGTAACAGATTTGGCATTCCTGTTGCCATATATTGTGCAAATGTTGGACATTCGTTCTTGTGGTGTCCTTCTGTCCTGCATGTGGTACACCAAACGACTTATCATTTGTCCTTGTTCTTATTCTGGTTCAGTTGAAACATTAAGTTATTTAAATCCTCCTTCAGTTCTTTGATGGCTGGGTCTGTCTGTTGGTACTGGTTCTCTTCCAGTTGCAAGGCTACCTACAGAGCCTTTGCCTGCATCTGGAACTTTTGTTGTCACAGTGGATACTTTAAGTGTGGTAACAGTGAATTAACAAATAAGTGCCTATGTTGCATCTCGGTCATGAGATACTTCAACTTCCCCTTCAGTTGCTTGAACCTCTGATCAATCTCCCATACAGACTCTCCTAGCTTCTATCTTATTTTGATCATCTCATTCATGTACTGATCCTCTAAGATCGGCTTCTAGAACTCATTTATCAGTAACTTCTTATTGTCTTCCAGTGTCCTTTTCATCATAGGGGCACTGTTTACGTCTAAACTCATGTACCAGTCTAGTGCGTGGTATTTTAGCATAATAGCCAGCTGCACAAGTTTGGTATCTTCATTCATGATCTTCTTGTCTTCCCAGATATTTTCACAAATGAACAAGTGCTTCTCAGGTTCTTCTGCTGCTTCTCCTCAAAATTCGGGTAACGTGATCGAGGGATCGTGTCCTGCCATTCTGAATGTTGAACTACTACCTCCACACGGTGTAGATACTTGACTAGTGCTACCTGAACTGGCTCCTCCAATTGTTGTTCCTTGTGTAGATGTACTTCCTACTGTCTGATTACTTATGAACTTTGGTTGTCTAAACAATGGTGTTCTCTTTGGTGTATTAGTCGCACATGGGTTTATGGGTTCCACACTGAAATTGATATGGAAAGGATGGCTTCCTTCTCCTCCCGCTCTTGGACCTCTCTTCCTTCTCTCATATGTTGCACGCAGGATTTCCTCAATCTTCTCCACAGCCTGGAGATCCTCTACCTCTTCCTCATCACTCAACAATCATTCCCTTGTGGGTATATCTCTCTTCTTGGTATTCACCTTGTAGTAGCACGGTGCTCTGCTATGCATCTTTCCAGTTGTCTCCAAGATCCACCAGATCTGATCGTCATCCATCATGATTGGGTCCAAGGGTTCTTCCTTCTTTCCCTTATCCTTTCCTCCTTCCATTTCTTTTCTTTTTGTCAGTGCTTCCCCCCTTCCCCCATGCATGTAGGGAAGTTTAGTTGTTTGATTCCATTGTCATTACACCTTTGTTATATAGAAGTATATAGAAATCAAATGTACCTTCCTCAAGGTCCCCATAGAAACTCTTTCTCCCCTGTGCTATATGACTTCATTGTGTCTACTGCAAACTCTATTATAAAACCTACCATAATATTGTCCAGCCAAAAATCGACTGCGCAGGTGAACTTGTTGTTCACCTGCTGAAGTTTCTCAATCTGTATTGGGTTCCACTCTAGTTTTCGAATCCGGTTCGTTGCATGGTTATCCTTTAACCTTAGTATCCACTCCTGCAATAAGTGTGGAAAATCGCAGAAAAAGACTTTGTGCAAATCAGTAAACATGTATCTCTCCATATATTTGCGGGGTATTATTCTAGGGTTTCTATTGTCTTTCTGTGCAAACACTAGATCCTTAGTTCTTATCCAAGTTTTTATCTCTTCTTTTGTGGGGTTCCACAGTCTCAACATTCCCTTCTAATGGCTCATTTCTCTCTGCCCCAATAATTTCTTGATCTGTCACTGACATCTCTTCAACTTATCACGTCTACTCAATCCTCTCTTGTTCCTACCAACAGAAACAAAACCATTTGTTGGTTATCCTCCTCTACTATACTATCTGAGTTTGTATTGACCCAGGGTTCATGTCTATTCGAGTTTCCAACCAAGCCTCTAAAACTATCGACCCTCCTGGTAAACCAGAAGGAAACACAGCACATAGAATGTGTTGCATAGTCTCACCTAAGATAGATTTAATGGGTGGTTGTAAGACTCAGGTGTTTACAGCCTAGGATTGATGATCCAGCAAGATCTTTTGAATGATTATGGTTGAGTTTTAAACTTGCATGTATAAATTAACCATTTGAGAATTTAATGAAAGAATGAGGAAAGAAGAGGATTATATCAGTCAAATACACATATGCAGATCTGAAAAGAATAATGAACAGCAAACCATAAGAACACAGGTTGATAACGGAGTTCGGCACAATGTTTGCCTACATCTCCGGGCCTTTTCTTTGTGGGGGAGGCTTCTTTATTTCTGATCAAGTGCTCAAAATTACATCTCAGCAATGCCAAATGGCTACAAGACTGATCTGGTTTTGTTGTCCCAGATCTCAAGAACCCTGCAAAAGAAACAGCATGCAAAATTGATGCTCCAAGCTCCCAGAAACGATCCGACAGCGTTTCCACCTCAAAGGCTTCACTGCATCAAACTGACTTTGGCTTGGCTTTCCTTCAGCATAACTCTGCTCTGAATGACTGTGTTTGGCCTCAAACAGGCCTGGTTTATATAGCATTGGAGTTGGTTTCACATCCCCAACTTCCTCCAAGAATCTGGCCTCCAAAAATGCCCAATATCCCCCAAAATGGAGTAAATCTGCTAATAATAGGCATATTTAAAACAATAAAAACCAATTCTGCTATATAAAACCCACTTTATATTGTTATTGGGCCTTAAGCCCCCAAATTCCGGGTGCAGCCCTCTTTACTCGGTCATATGGGCATGTTCATAGGCCCACGGGCCAAGAGTTACAACTGCCCACGCACTGTTGGAAGAATAGGGCCGGGTCATATGGCTATAGTTGGCGCTATATGTGGCCACGGGCCAACAATTTAAACAAACCACCACCTGCACGCCCCTTTTCATGGATGGGCCCCGGGTCGTATGGGACTGTTGGCGCATCCATGGGCCATCAGTTATAACACAAACCGCGCCCGTTTGAAAACCCCGCGCTGTCGGTCATATGAAACGGTTACTCATATGAAACGGTTACATGTGGCGGGTTCGGCACCGAGTCATATGGTAACGGTGCGCGTTGAACCGAGGGTTGGGACTAGGCCCCGACCCTTTTCCCGCTAGTTCAAAACTCCATGCGAATTCAAATGCAAATTGAACCGTTTTCATAACAAGAACCGCCCGCTGCCCGAGCGGCTAGCCCGTCGTTGCTGGTCCTTTTCTCACCGAGAGGTCTCGGTTTCGAATCCCCGGAGTCACCAACCAATTTTTGTAACATAACCAACGAACCAATAACGGGGTTCCACGTGGCAGCCCATGACTGGGCCACGTGGCACCCTTACCATCCAATGATAACATGCCACGTGTCAGCCTATGATTGGCCAACGTGTGTGCCACATCACTTCTGTCGTACTACCACTTGTCCTGCTGCGTCAGCCCGACCGGACGCCCTGTCATCCCGCCACATCATCTGATGACGTCAGCCTGCCACGTGTCACCCTGTGAGTGGTGACACGTGTCACCTCCATACTGGTCCAACCGTACCTCCAAACGGTGAAATCCGCCTGACACGTGTCGCGTCCTGGTGATGCCACATGTCCTCTGTACGGTCTGCCACGTGTCGTCCTCTGAAGCCACCACGTCAGCTGTACGACCCATGCCACGTGGACTGTACGGACTGTATAGTCATCCCCTTTTTTTGCCTGTTTCACTTTTCGGACAGAACGCGATATCTCCTCCATACGGACTTCGTTTGACGAAGTAAATATACCACCAGAATCAGGAAGACGAGCCAGACGCAATGGCAAAGGTTTCGTCGTATTCCGAGCACTTTCATTTTTGAGCATTTTTCAAGCCCTATCAGACTTCTGGATCCAATTTCGGATCAATTGAGAGTGAGATAAGAGAGATAAATCTTGAACCATTATTATAACTTGTAAATGCAACATACTGTTATCCACGCCTATGCAGTAAACCTAACAGCTTATTCCCACAATATCGCAACAACATTTAAACAAGAAATATAATAGTTCACTCATTCAACATCACAATAACTACTGAAGACAATAAATATATGCATGCATTCATCACATAACACAAATGTTACCGTGGTTCACCCCCTCATGGGCTACGTCCACAAAGATTTGGCTCTTGGCTATTTATTATGATAGTTCTGCATCTACAACGTCGCACACTTACACTTCTTCTCAGTCGGGTAAGATCTGTATGAGGCGAACTAGATCGCACAAGGCTCTACAGCGTGCAATCTAACCCTCAAGATATACCTTTCTCTCCTCCTCTTTTATCTCAATAGCTTATACAAAATAGATCTTACATCAAAACATTACATATCACATCAACTCATGCGTAACTACAATAACATAATAATTCTCTGAAAAACAAACCCCCTATAATACCTAAGCATCTATATTTATACATTTCGGTCTCTTCATCCATTTACAATACCTTACCATAACCCTAACCCTATCGTCGTTAGGTCTTCTTCTGCATGCACGTGTGTTGTTCTTCCTTCCATCTGTCACTTTCCTTGTGCAGGCCTTCCTTGCATGTGCACATGTTGTGTTTCCTTCCAGTTGTTGCTTCTCTTGTGCATGCTTTCTTTCCCAAAAACACCTTACTTATCTGCTTCGGCATGCCTCCAACAGTCCTCCTTTTAGCGCCATTTTTGTTGACATACCTAAAAGACTTGTTCAAGTAGTTAAGGGAGAATTATCTATGGTAGGTACCAATTAGACCTACTCTCATTTGGAATAGCACTTCTGACCAACAAATTTTCCCGGTTTCCACTATTAAAATATCTAAATATGAATCTGGGAACAGAATGTTCTCAGATGAATTAAAACTCTAAAGAACTAAACTAAACTAAAATGATTATATACTATTCTAAGATGCCTTCCTAATTTATTGTATCTTATCCTGATCATGAGAGAACTATAAAAATAAGTGCAGTTAAACATAATATTGCTTGCATAGAATTAATTCATAGAAGTAGGGAATATAAAACTTAACAACACAATGATTCAGATACAAATAATTGATTCACCAACTTATTATATTGTTGTTGCACTTAGTATGAAAATAATGGAAACAGTGGACATATAGCAATTAGTCTAGAAGTAGTTAATTTAACTAAAATCCATACATTCACAGAAATAAATATGCATAAATAGAATCGTCTCATTCATACACATTTGTACCAAAATATTCAAAATGTATCTTGTTCAAATTCACATATAGTAGTAGTATTGTCCTGATACAAACTAAATCCAAAAGACCTTTCTCGTTTACAATCATTCCTTTTATAACCATTCAATGATTGTTTACATTCTTGACATTCAATAATAAGTAAAAAGTAGTTTACAAAAGGTGACTCTTCACATTCCTATCCTCATTAGGATTACAAAACAAAAAATATGAGACAGGTGGAGAGTTTATAAAAATTGGGATTATCATGGGTTCTTCTGCATCTGAATTCGGTCCCAATATTCCTTCTGGAGTGAATAATTTTCCATGATATTATTTAATTTCTCTGACTGCATCTTTTCAATATCCAATTCTCCATCACAAACTATGGTGGAAACCTCTTTGTTTAGTTCTTGTGTTGTGCGTTTAACAAAATCATGGGTCATAGTGATGAGCCTGATAGGTTTCAACAGATGCTCTTCCAGGGATTCTTTATTTAATTTAGTTAAATGTTCAATATTCAATATGTTAATTTCCATGTGCTCCTCCACCTCATATATCCTGATTTTAGCAGGTGTTGCTTCATCAATTGGGCGCATCAGTTGCATCCTGAATTCTTAAAGGAGATCATTCAAACTATTCCATAGTTTTTTTCATGCTTTAGATGTTGTCTTTTGGATGTCCTGTATATCTTCTAACATAGGCTTCCAAGTATCGAAGAATACATGTTATTTTATCCTTTCTCTTCTAGAATAACATGGCAATGTAGCTAGGGGATCTTTGTATACTCCTTGCGAGTCAACAATCCCGTCGAAGGCATCATTAGCCTTTTTGTACTAATCCCTAATTTCAATTGTTTGTTCTTCAAGTCTCAATTGTTCATCCTGGTCAGCCTGCATATCATTTAGAAGGCATAAACATTATTTCTACTCAGATATAAGTTTTTCATTGAGTTTTGTTTCCTCTGTTTTGATGACTTCTAAAGCCAGAGTATTTTCCCGACTTTCTTCTAGAATGTCTTCAAGATTTTCCTTGTCCTGTTCCAATCCCTTGATCTGGTAACTTTGTTGTTCAACAATCTGTTTCATTTCATCTAAATAGGTGAGTATTTTTTTTACACAGTGTAGAAAAATCGACGTCCGCCAAGTCATGAGGTTGTCATCGTATGAAGTTACTTCAGCATAATGTTTCAACATCTATGTATTTAACTCTCCACCAATGATCAAATGACATGTTAACCAATCAGCAAAGTGAGTATTAAAATTGGTCCATCGGAATGTATTCATCAGAGTTGATAAATGTTTACGGGAAAAATTACTCCGTTAAGGATGATTTTGTTATGGATATAGGAAAGGTTTTTTTCGGAATGTAATTAAAATGCACGTTTACATTATTCTGAATTAGACTCTGAAGGTAAGAAAATGATTAAAAATTCATTTTCTCTAATATAGGTATATCTTCTCAATTACACAGTTGTATGATTGGGAGGGATGAGAGGAAGAAATCATTTACTGAGAAAAAGGATTGGTTGGTGTAGCAGAGAAGGTGATTAATTAACTTCAAACTATAGATAGTAAATCTTCTAGATTTTATAAACAAAATGAACAATTATTTGTGCCAATACCTTTCCAATAACTCTGTAATATAGTACCTTACAAAAATTTTAGAATAGGGGGAACCCATTTAAAATATCTCATTCAGGAGATATTTTAAATGGGTTGTTGTGGGGGAGTGACAACACTCTCCTATACCTAGACCTAATTGACAGGTGACCAAGACAAGAGGTAGTAGACTTGTATATTTCTTTTTATTTGATCCCATGAGGTAACCAAGGAAGCCTCCTTTGTGGTGTACCTCTTCCATCACTAAAATGAGGGAAGATTATACTTAGGTGACAATGGTAGCTTCTTCCATAGTTATGCAAGATTTGGGGATATTATGGAGGGGTTTGCACAAGTAAAAATCCAATGATAATAGTACCTAGGTTGATTTTTCATAATTCATTGTTGAACTATGAGTCATTACCTTAGAAGAATTTTTTAATCTATCCTACAAATCAAACAATTTTTTGAGTGTGAGAACATTCTTAGTAATTATGTTCATCTTGACATTTCTCATCCCATCATCACATTTCTCAAGGGTTTTTTCATGTTCTTCATCATCAATGACATCCCCTTGAAAGGTTCCTTCATTTTTCAAAATTTGGATAATCTCTTGATCATCATAAAACACCCTCCAATTTGTAGTATTATAAAGTATTGAAGGTCTATAGAGAAGCTCAACAAAAAAATTGTTTTCCTCAAAGTATTCCAATGGATACAATCAAGAAGTTATGGTTGCTAAACAATATACAACTATATTTTCATCTTGAGAGATGGAAATAATGTTAAAGGATTCAAAACTATTGATAAGATTCAAGACCTTGCACTAATAATTCTTCATGTGAGAGGAATTACAATGAATTGTGTTTCTAATTTTCCTCACTATTATTTTCAATTCACCAAAGACTTTGATACATTTGAAATTAAAATTAATATATTTTATGATACCTTTCACTAAAGCCTCACACTCCATCGTTTTATTGGTGCACTCAATCTCTAATCTACAAGAGACAAATGTATGTTTCCCTTTGGTAGATCAATTAATAAGCAAATGACACTAGCACCTTCCTGAAATTTAGAACCATCAAAAGATAGAGTCCAAATGTTAGTGTTAAAGACTATGTTGGATTCACTGAACTATTTACATCAACTATATTGCAGTGAAGCTCATCAATCTGATTTTTTTAGAGTTCAAACTATTTATCATATTGGATTGAAATTGTCTACGAGAAAATTACCAAAATACAAGGCGAAAGAGTAATTTTATAGAATTGGGAAGTTTTAGGTTGAAGGGTTCATTAATTGCCTGAAGATAAATGAAATTATGTTTCATGTATTTCTCTCAATCAATCATAATCTTGTTAGGATATCCATTCCAAGGAATCCATTGGTGATACCAATCAGAAGTAAAATAGCATTGCAATTTCTATGACCAATCTCAACTAAGCAAGACTCCATATGCTTGAGGAATATCTATGATAACCTATATAAATTAGGACATCCTTTAGATAACCTACCACTCTCACCTATAATTTATCCAACTGAATAATGTGGGTGTAACATTTGAACGTGATTGCATTAAATTTCTTGCATACTGAGTATAACATTGCATTAGAAGATGTGCCTAAGTCCACAAGGAAATTATGCACATTCTAATTGATAATTTTTAATGTCAACAAGAAAGGAGGTGTGTGATTTTTACTTCTTACCTAAGAAAGGAGGTATATGATTTTTACTTCTTACCAATGATAGAAGCATCCACAACTATGTTCTATGTTGGATTCAATGTTTTTTTTTAAATAGTTTTAGTAATTGTTTGTGATGATGATCTAATGGTCTCTTTTAGCGAATTTAACAATAAAATCCTTTACTTGGAAATTTTACAAAAATCAAGAATTGAAATGTTTGCCTTAATTTTCTTCAAATATTCAACTATATTTTATTCCATGGGGACAGTAACTTGATTACTAGTTGAAGGTTTAACCGTAGCTTGATTACTAGAAAAATCCTTAGCGGTAGAATTCCAAGTTTTCTTGTTATTTGAAGTTTGAGGATTAAGGGGAATTATTTGTGGAATAACATCTCTACTTTAAAAATTATAATCACTTTGAACTTGTAGTTATTCCACTACTTCCTCGTCATCATCAATGTTAAAACCTAGAATCATATCCCAAAGAACCATGATTTTTTCTTCAACTTCCTCCTCTACTTGCTCTATTGTTTCTTCCTTGGTTTCCAAAGTAAGTTTTTCAGTTTTCATAAATTCATCAATAAAATGGTTAGCTACCATATTTGTGGAATTAATCCATTGTGGGTAAGTTTTATCGGCTTGTTGATAGTTGCAATAATTATCCATAGCCACCCCCATAATATCGAAATTCAGATTTACAGGTAATGGTTCAAATGGTTTAGGGGGCATGATAGGCCTTCTAAAAAATGGCTTATAAGGTCTCCACATTGAAGTACCTTCTCCAAAACCTCTCATAATGTCTATGATTTTTTTAGTTAGTCTGTTAACAATGAATTAAATATTATATAACTCAAATGAATATTTATCTTTTGTACTTGGAGCTATTTTTTTAATATATTTCTTAGGCGGGATATTTTCTTTTCTAGAAAATTAACCATGGTTTTCTTTACAATACATCATTTCGGATGTTGACTTCTTTTATTCCTCAATTTTTTTTGCAATGGTATATTTTCCGACATGTTTAACGAACATTGAAATAGGTGCAAGTAAAGGATTAGCATATATTTCAATTTGAAGCTCTTGTGATTGTTCAATATCAATATGAAATTTGTTTGTGACCATGGTAAAATGTTGATTGAAGTATTTCTCCCTTTCCTTAGGACCCATTAATAATGAAAATAAATAATCCATGAGTTCTCTTATGGTAATATCTTTCTTGAATTTATTTAAAAAAGCCTTATAGAAATCACTCCAATTTGTAATAGAGTCAACTGGTAGGTTGAAATACCAATTTGAAGCCTTGTTTTCGAAGATATAGAGAAAAAGATGACAAACCACATCTTCATGTTGAATATTCATTAATCAAATGGATAGAATGAACTTCTTGTTTTGGTCTTCTCGATGTCCAAATATATTGGGGTTATACTTGGGAAAAAACACATTTTGGATGCTTTGACAAATTGTAAACTTGTTTGGGAAATACCAAGGCATCCTAAGCTAACCAAGGTTACTCTTGATTCTAATTGTTAGCATTTTCTAATTTTTTGGAATAAGTTTCTAAATTATTAGATTCAGATTTTGATTCTTGTTAGAATCACTTTTAGAATGGTCAGTTTCTATGGGAGATGTAGTGATATTGAAGGTTAGAGGAATCTGGTTTAGAGGTTGGGAGATTCATTGAAGTGCTAGGTCAACAATATATTCAATGGAATGAACTAAGGTATTCTCTTGAGTATGAGTAATGTTTCTTGGGGTATTTCTTCATAAATCCGGTAAAGAACCAGTATGTCTAGTGTGATCTCTAGTTATATGATGCAATGTAGCTACTTCATTGTTTGAGATTATGTAGGGGATATCATGTTGGAAATCAATGTTTTCTAAGATGTTTTATGAATATAGGAACATCATTTCTTCAATTATTGTTTCTTGATTCAAAGGTTTGTTGGTATTTTATGGGTGAATGGTAGATGATACACATTTTGGAACTAAATTAGCCACGTAATGGTGCCCCTCCTTCTAGAACCAATTATGTTGATGGGAAAAATTAATTGAATCAGTAGTAGGGGTTTAACCCAAAAAAGAGGCCTAATTATACTCCTCCCTGATTGGGATGGAAAAACCCCTCTGAGTTGATGGCCCAACAACATTTTGATGAGCTTTATGAATCTGAAAGGAAAATTATTAAATGAAAAATGTACTCTACTCTAATTTAATTTTAATAATACAAGAGATTTAAAGTTGATTTAACTCTAACCCTCGTACTGACTTGTGTAGGAAAGGATAAAAAATCAAAATCTCCTTCAAAGAGCTTAAGAAATAGTTATTAACTATCGAGGAAAATAGATAAACAAATAACTAGTGATTCACTTAAAATAATCTTCAATAAATTACCAGTTACAATTTAATATCCTTGATATCCAAATTATTTCTACAGAGAAATAAAGCAAGAACTATACGTAATATTCCAAAATATTTTGTAAAATTTAAATACAATTCTTACAGTATATCTCACACTAATACAAATCCAAAATAGTCCACAATTTGCACAGAGCATAAATCAATCTCCTTCAAAAACTTTGTCCAAAATGGCTTATCAATATTACTTTCGGCAAAAATAGTTTGAAAAAATATGTTAGGGGTCAAAAATCCCTTTCATAAGCAACTTAACTTCAATTTATACAAAATAAAATAGGTTACTCATTAATTGATTTTATTTCAAAACCCTAGCTACCTCCAAAAGAGTTCAATGAGCTATGAGACTTTTCCTTTTTCTATTCTTTATCATACTTTTCCCATGCTTCAAATAAATTTTTACAAAGTTCACTTTGGGAAAAGACATGATGTGTAAGTGGGGCCCTAGAATGGATAAGCATTTAGTAATTCTATTAATATGTTTATCTAATTTTGGAAATTATCGGTGAATAAACTATATATATATATATGGATGTCTTTGTCAAAAATGTCTTCATATAAGTGAGTTTTATTTACATGTGAAAAACTTCTAATAAATAGCTTTACTTTTTTGGATGGATTTCTCCAAAGACTCTATAATTTGGCATGCAAAATAAATTTTTATGGTGATCCCAATGATGAAAGATGGCATTCATCTACCACATCCTCCACAAAATTCAAAATTTTCAAACATGTAGCCCATTCTTCCTCTAAGTGAATCCATTCTTATTTAGCCACTTCATCCTAGTATATGAGACCCTATTCAATATTCATTGTTTCTTATTGATTTAAAATAGGAATGTTATGAGGCTTCTTACTTCATGTAGCTTCTTTATAGCACTAAACTGAAATTGTTTTCATTCTTGAGTATGTTTCATTCTTGAGTATGTTTCCAGGATTGAACTTATTTATGTAATAGAAAAAGTTTGATACTCAATTCTTATAGCTAAATAGATTTCTCATAGAATCGATTTTTATCTTCTGCACTTTCCTCATATACTTCAAGAGCATAACCAATGAATTCAGTGACCATTCCTTGAGTTTATTTTTAATGATCTACTTGATTTTCAAGGAATGCAACTCTATGTTCATATTGATTCGTGCCCCTCTCTTTAGCCTAATATTTGTCTAGAGCAATGTGTTCCATTGCTAAATTGGTTGAGCTCAAAGTTGTCAATCCCATTTTCTATGTATCCAACACTTTTGTTTCTCTTGTACAAACCTGTGTGTTGTCCAAATCAAGCTTTATTTTTCTCTATTTTTTTTTTGGACAATCTTTGTTTTTCTTTTGTTGTATTCCAACAACTCAAGATTAGTAGTATCATCAATAAGATGGGGTACAAGTGTATCTTCCCATGCTATTAAAATCTCTAACTTGTTAGGTGTAATTATTTCTTCATTAATCACAACTTTTCCCTTATCTTCCTTGTTGATACATGTAATTTGTTTAGTAATAAATAAATATTCCATGGTTTGATCTATTCGATCATCAATACCAGGTATTCCATTTTGTGGAATCTCAAAATGATATTGAATTTCATATTCATTCACATCAATGTGGATTAGGGTGCCAATTAAGTTTGATTTACCTCTTTATTCTATTATAGTTTTTTTTGTTCATCTTCTTTGGATTTTCTCCCTAAATCCTTTCTCTAACCCCTTATTCGATCATCAATACCAGGTATTTCATTTTGTGGAATCTCAAAATGATATTGAATTTCATATTAATTTACATCAATGTGGATTAGGGTGCCAATTAAGTTTGATTTACCTCTTTATTCTATTATAGTTTTTTTTGTTCATCTTCTTTGGATTTTCTCCCTAAATCCTTTCTCTAACCCCTTTTAACTTTAGTAGCATATTTTTCCTTAGCTTCATGTTCTTTCCTCCTTTGTCTTACTACTTTATCTTTATCTGCCTCTACTTTTGCTTCAGTTGCAGCTTTATCTCTAGCATTTCCTTCATCTCTTTCTTTTTTCCTGGAAGCTTCTTCAATAGTAGCTGTCTCTTGAGCTTCATTTTCTTATTATTGTTTTCATGATAATTCAGCCTTATCCTCATCTTATTTATTCTTTGTTGCACCCTCTTTTTTCTTGGCTTCTTTGGTTGCTTTAGTTTCCTCAATTTCTTTCTTTAGTCATTCAATTTCAACTACTTACCTTTCCTAATCATCCATTTCCTATTTTTTGTTGACTTCAGTAGCTTTCTTTTCCAACCTTGTAGCTCCATCTTTATTGATCTGTTCCTCTAATTATTTATTCATATGATAAGATGAGAATTGTTCTTGTTGTTTTCCCTATCTTGGACTTGTTCCCATTACACAACATTTTTATAAGCATCTTCATGATCCCATTGTTCATGTGTGTAAAGCCAAGTTATTCTCAATTGTTCCATATGTTATAGTACTAATCCTTTGAGATCAATCCTTCTAAATTATCATTGAGGAAGTCTATATTATAGCATGGCTTGAGCCTCCATTCTAGTAAATTTAGAATTAGTTAAGCTAGAATTCCCAATATACATCAAATGGGATAAAATTCAATATATTGTCTTTGACTAATGATGAGTTAAAACCGTGTATTATTATTTGATATGTTATCTCTCTAGGAACCAACCTATTTGGAACATGATTTTCCAACCAATGTAGTGATAAAATGGCTCCACATATCTGTTGGGTATATGTTATATTTTTTGCATGTGTGTGTGTGGGTGTGTCAGGTTTGACAACTGCGTCTGGCGATCCCTCTAGTAGTGTGACCTGTGTTGTGTGTTCCGAGCACTTTCCTAGTGGGGTCCCAAGGGGTATGCCCCCCCTGGTTACGTACAATGTTCAGGGCAGCGCCCCGGAAAAAAAAAATGGGCGGTTTTGGCTATTTTTAGCGATTTTCTAAATTAATCCCGGATTAAGGGATTAGGGTTTTGGTATCTACTGAATACCTAAAAACATTGTATATATTGTATGGTGAATGGTGAAATTTGACATAATGAATATAAGAAAGGTTTTCTCGGTTGATCATTTCTGGTATAAAAACATTGTGTACTCTGAGTATGAACGATTGATTAAATTATGTTTTTCTTAAGAATCTATATGCATT